>CAXAQZ010000177.1:10000-12957 GCA_963971145.1 Sussaba pulchella
ATTCGTGAAACCATAAACGGTCTACTTATCGACCAAACAAGATTTGCGATCGGTCTACGTGTGAATTTTAAATTCCTCTTTCGTTTTTCAGTACTAATTTTTTTTCATCAACTCATTAGAATAAATTTTAGGCCAAAATGGTTTTCGCGTTTCATGAAAAATTTTTTTTTTTTTTTCGAATTTCAGAAAAACCGATCGGTCTACGCCTGGAATAATTTTAATGTTCTTATTATTTTACAAACGAATTTTTTTTTTTTTTGGGTTTAAGAAAAAGCGGTCGATCTACGGGTGAAAAATTAAGGTTTATTCATTTCATTCCGATAGAAAAATAATTTGAAAAAAAAAATTTTTAAGCACGTTTTGATATTGATTGTTACGTTAATGCGATAAGAAGAAAGTTATGTTCTTTTACTTTTCGAAAAAGCGATCGGTCTACGCGTCGAACAACCCTGGTCGCGGTCGGTCTGCGGATGGATTATTTCCGAGTGCGATCGGTCTACGCGTCAACTCAATGTACATGCGATCGGTCTACGCAACGAACAACTCTGCCCGCGGTCGGTCTACGCGTGGATTTGAAATTCCTCTTTCGTTTTTCGATACCAATTTCTTTCATCAATTTATTAGAACAAATTTAAGGTAAAATTAATTTTCGCGTTTCATGAAAAAAAAAATTTTTTTTTTCGAATTTCAAAAAAACCGATCGGTCTACCCCTGGAATAATTTTAATGTTCTTATTATTTTACAACCAAATTTTTTTATTTCTTTTCGGGTTTAAGAAAAAGCGGTCGATCTACGGGTAAAAATTTAAGGTTTATTCATTTCATTCCGATGGAAAAATAATTTGAAAAAAAAAATTTTTAAGCACGTTTTGATATTGATTGTTACGTTAATGCGATAAGAAGGAAGTTATGTTCTTTTACTTTTCGAGAAAGCGAGTTTTTCGATACCAATTTTTTTTCATCAATTTATTAGAATAAATTTTTGGTCAAAATGGTTTTCGCGTTTCATGAAGAAAATTTTTTTTCTTTCGAATTTCAGAAAAACCGATCGGTCTACGCCTGGAATAATTTTCATGTTCTTATTATTTTACAAACGAAATTTTTTTTTTTTTTTTGGTTTCAAGAAAAAGCGGTCGATCTACGGGTAAAAAATGAAGGTTTATTTATTTCATTTCGATGAAAAAACAATTTGGAAAAAAAAAATTTTTTAACCACGTTTTGATATTGATTGTTACATTAATACGATAAGAAGAAAGTTATTTTCTTTTACTCTTCGAAAAAGCGATCGGTCTACGCGTCGAGCAACTCTGGTCGCGGTCGGTCTACGCGTGGATTATTCCCGAGTGCGATCGGTCTACGCGTCAACTCAATGTACATGCGATCGGTCTACGCGTCGAACAACTCTGGTCGCGGTCGGTCTACGCGTGGATTATTTCCGAGTGCGGTCGGTCTACGCGTCAACTCAATATACATGCGATCGGTCTACGTGTGGATTTTAAATTCCTCTTTCGTTTTTCGATATCAATTTTTTTCATCAATTCATTAGAATAAATTTTAGGTCAAATTGGTTTTCGCGTTTCATGAAAAATTTTTTTCTTCATTTTTGAATTTCAAAAAAACCGATCGGTCTACGCCTGGAATCATTTTAATATTCTTATTATTTTACAACCGAATTTTTTTTTTTTTTTTGGGTTCAAGAAAAAAAGGTCGATCTACGGGTAAAAATTTAAGGTTTATTCATTTCATTCCGATGGAAAATAATTTAAAAAAAAAAATTTTTAAGCACGTTTTGATATTGATTATTACGTTAATGCGATAAGAAGAAAGTTATGTTCTTTTACTTTTCGAGAATGCGATCGGTCTACGCGTCGAACAACTCTGGTCGCGGTCGGTCTACGCGTGGATTATTTCCGAGGGCGATCGGTCTACGCGTCAACTCAATGTACATGCGATCGGTCTACGCGTCGAACAACTCTGGTTGCGGTCGGTCTACGCGTGGATTATTCCGGAGTGCGGTCGGTCTACGCGTCAACTCAATGTACATGCGATCGGTCTACGTGTGGATTTTAAAATCCTCTTTCGTTTTTCGATACCAATTTTTTTTTATCAATTTATTAGAATAAATTTTAGGTCAAAATGGTTTTCGCGTTTCATGAAAGAAATTTTTTTTTTTTTCGAATTTCAGAAAAACCGATCGGTCTACGCCTGGAATAATTTTAATGTTCTTATTATTTTACAAACGAATTTTTTTTTTTTTTCTTTGGTTTCAAGAAAAAGCGGTCGATCTACGGTCGAAAAATGAAGGTTTATTTATTTCATTTCGATGAAAAAATAATTTGAAAAAAATTTTTTAACCACGTTTTGATATTGATTGTTACGTTAATGCGATAAGAAGAAAGTTATGTTTTTTTACTTTTCGAGAAAGCGATCGGTCTACGCGTCGAACAACTCTGGTCGCGGTCGGTCTACGCGTGGATTATTCCCGAGTGCGATCGGTCTACGCGTCAACTCAATGTACATGCGATCGGTTTACGCGTCGAACAACTCTGGTCGCGGTCGGTCTACGCGTGGATTATTTCCGAGTGCGGTCGGTCTACGCGTCAACTCAATATACATGCGATCGGTCTACGTGTGGATTTTAAATTCCTCTTTCGTTTTTCGATATCAATTTTTTTCATCAATTCATTAGAATAAATTTTAGGTCAAATTTTTTTTCGCGTTTCATGAAAAAATTTTTTCTTCATTTTCGAATTTCAAAAAAACCGATCGGTCTACGCCTGGAATCATTTTAATGTTCTTATTATTTTACAACCGAATTTTTTTTTTTTTTTTGGGTTCAAGAAAAAAAGGTCGATCTACGGGTAAAAATTTAAGGTTTATTCATTTCATTCCGATGGAAAAATAATTAAAAAAAAAAAATTTTTAAGCACGTTTCGATATTGATCGTTACGTTAATGC
>CAXAQZ010000178.1:0-18803 GCA_963971145.1 Sussaba pulchella
GTGTAAGTGTAAGTGTAAGTGTAAAGTGTAAGTGTAAGTGTAAGTGTAAGTGTAAGTGTAAGTGTAAGTGTAAGTGTAAGTGTAAGTGTAAGTGTAAGTGTAAGTGTAAGTGTAAGTGTAAGTGTAAGTGTAAGTGTAAGTGTAAGTGTAAGTGTAAGTGTAAGTGTAAGTGTAAGTGTAAGTGTAAGTGTAAGTGTAAGTTCAAGTGTAAGTGTAAGTGTAAGTGTAAGTGTAAGTGTAAGTGTAAGTGTAAGTGTAAGTGTAAGTGTAAGTGTAAGTGTAAGTGTAAGTGTAAGTGTAAGTGTAAGTGTAAGTGTAAGTGTAAGTGTAAGTGTAAGTGTAAGTGTAAGTGTAAGTGTAAGTGTAAGTGTAAGTGTAAGTGTAAGTGTAAGTGTAAGTGTAAGTGTAAGTGTAAGTGTAAGTGTAAGTGTAAGTGTAAGTGTAAGTGTAAGTGTAAGTGTAAGTGTAAGTGTAAGTGTAAGTGTAAGTGTAAGTGTAAGTGTAAGTGTAAGTGTAAGTGTAAGTGTAAGTGTAAGTGTAAGTGTAAGTGTAAGTGTAAGTGTAAGTGTAAGTGTAAGTGTAGTGTAAGTGTAAGTGTAAGTGTAAGTGTAAGTGTAAGTGTGAGTGTGAGTGTAAGTGTAAGTGTAAGTGTAAGTGTAAGTGCAAGTGTAAGTGTAAGTGTAAGTGTAAGTGTAAGTGTAAGTGTAAGTGTAAGTGTAAGTGTAAGTGTAAGTGTAAGTGTAAGTGTAAGTGTAAGTGTAAGTGTAAGTGTAAGTGTAAGTGTAAGTGTAAGTGTAAGTGTAAGTGTAAGTGTAAGTGTAAGTGTAAGTGTAAGTGTAAGTGTAAGTGTAAGTGTAAGTGTAAGTGTAAGTGTAAGTGTAAGTGTAAGTGTAAGTGTAAGTGTAAGTGTAAGTGTAAGTGTAAGTGTAAGTGTAAGTGTAAGTGTAAGTGTAAGTGTAAGTGTAAGTGTAAGTGTAAGTGTAAGTGTAAGTGTAAGTGTAAGTGTAAGTGTAAGTGTAAGTGTAAGTGTGAGTGTGAGTGTAAGTGTAAGTGTAAGTGTAAGTGTAAGTGTAAGTGTAAGTGTAAGTGTAAGTGTAAGTGTAAGTGTAAGTGTAAGTGTACGTGTAAGTGTAAGTGTAAGTGTAAGTGTAAGTGTAAGTGTAAGTGTAAGTGTAAGTGTAAGTGTAAGTGTAAGTGTAAGTGTAAGTGTAAGTGTAAGTGTAAGTGTAAGTGTAAGTGTAAGTGTAAGTGTAAGTGTAAGTGTAAGTGTAAGTGTAAGTGTAAGTGTAAGTGTAAGTGTAAGTGTAAGTGTAAGTGTAAGTGTAAGTGTAAGTGTAAGTGTAAGTGTAAGTGTAAGTGTAAGTGTAAGTGTAAGTGTAAGTGTAAGTGTAAGTGTAAGTGTAAGTGTAAGTGTAAGTGTAAGTGTAAGTGTAAGTGTAAGTGTAAGTGTAAGTGTAAGTGTAAGTGTAAGTGTAAGTGTAAGTGTAAGTGTAAGTGTAAGTGTAAGTGTAAGTGTAAGTGTAAGTGTAAGTGTAAGTGTAAGTGTAAGTGTAAGTGTAAGTGTAAGTGTAAGTGTAAGTGTAAGTGTAAGTGTAAGTGTAATTGTAAGTGTAAGTGTAAATGTAAGTGTAAGTGTAAGTGTAAGTGTAAGTGTAAGTGTAAGTGTAAGTGTAAGTGTAAGTGTAAGTGTAAGTGTGAGTGTAAGTGTAAGTGTAAGTGTAAGTGTAAGTGTAAGTGTAAGTGTAAGTGTAAGTGTAAGTGTAAGTGTAAGTGTAAGTGTAAGTGTAAGTGTAAGTGTAAGTGTAAGTGTAAGTGTAAGTGCAAGTGTAAGTGTAAGTGTAAGTGTAAGTGTAAGTGTAAGTGTAAGTGTAAGTGTAAGTGTAAGTGTAAGTGTAAGTGTAAGTGTAAGTGTAAGTGTAAGTGTAAGTGTAAGTGTAAGTGTAAGTGTAAGTGTAAGTGTAAGTGTAAGTGTAAGTGTAAGTGTAAGTGTAAGTGTAAGTGTAAGTGTAAGTGTAAGTGTAAGTGTAAGTGTAAGTGTAAGTGTAAGTGTAAGTGTAAGTGTAAGTCTAAGTGTAAGTGTAAGTGTAAGTGTAAGTGTAAGTGTAAGTGTAAGTGTAAGTGTAAGTGTAAGTGTAAGTGTAAGTGTAAGTGTAAGTGTAAGTGTAAGTGTAAGTGTAAGTGTAAGTGTAAGTGTAAGTGTAAGTGTAAGTGTAAGTGTAAGTGTAAGTGTTAGTGTAAGTGTAAGTGTAAGTGTAAGTGTAAGTGTAAGTGTAAGTGTGAGTGTAAGTGTAAGTGTAAGTGTAAGTGTAAGTGTAAGTGTAAGTGTAAGTGTAAGTGTAAGTGTAAGTGTGAGTGTAAGTGTAAGTGTAAGTGTAAGTGGAAGTGGAAGTGTAAGTGTAAGTGTAAGTGTAAGTGTAAGTGTAAGTGTAAGTGTAAGTGTAAGTGTAAGTGTAAGTGTAAGTGTAAGTGTAAGTGTAAGTGTAAGTGTAAGTGTAAGTGTAAGTGTAAGTGTAAGTGTAAGTGTAAGTGTAAGTGTAAGTGTAAGTGTAAGTGTAAGTGTAAGTGTAAGTGTAAGTGTAAGTGTAAGTGTAAGTGTAAGTGTAAGTGTAAGTGTAAGTGTAAGTGTAAGTGTAAGTGTAAGTGTAAGTGTGAGTGTAAGTGTAAGTGTAAGTGTAAGTGTAAGTGTAAGTGTAAGTGTAAGTGTAAGTGTAAGTGTAAGTGTAAGTGTAAGTGTAAGTGTAAGTGTAAGTGTAAGTGTAAGTGTAAGTGTAAGTGTAAGTGTAAGTGTAAGTGTAAGTGTAAGTGTAAGTGTAAGTGTAAGTGTAAGTGTAAGTGTAAGTGTAAGTGTAAGTGTAAGTGTAAGTGTAAGTGTAAGTGTAAGTGTAAGTGTAAGTGTAAGTGTAAGTGTAAGTGTAAGTGTAAGTGTAAGTGTAAGTGTAAGTGTAAGTGTAAGTGTAAGTGTAAGTGTAAGTGTAAGTGTAAGTGTAAGTGTAAGTTTAAGTGTAAGTGTAAGTGTAAGTGTAAGTGTAAGTGTAAGTGTAAGTGTGAGTATAAGTGTAAGTGTAAGTGTGAGTGTAAGTGTAAGTGTAAGTGTAAGTGTAAGTGTAAGTGTAAGTGAAAGTGTAAGTGTAAGTGTAAGTGTAAGTGTAAGTGTAAGTGTAAGTGTAAGTGTAAGTGTAAGTGTAAGTGTAAGTGTAAGTAAAAGTGTAAGTGTAAGTGTAAGTGTAAGTGTAAGTGTAAGTGTAAGTGTAAGTGTAAGTGTAAGTGTACGTTTAAGTGTAAGTGTAAGTGTAAGTGTAAGTGTAAGTGTAAGTGTAAGTGTAAGTGTAAGTGTAAGTGTAAGTGTAAGTGTAAGTGTAAGTGTAAGTGTAAGTGTAAGTGTAAGTGTAAGTGTAAGTGTAAGTGTAAGTTAAGTGTAAGTGTAAGTGTAAGTGTAAGTGTAAGTGTAAGTGTAAGTGTAAGTGTAAGTGTAAGTGTAAGTGTAAGTGTAAGTGTAAGTGTAAGTGTAAGTGTAAGTGTCAGTGTAAGTGTAAGTGTAAGTGTAAGTGTAAGTGTAAGTGTAAGTGTAAGTGTAAGTGTAAGTGTAAGTGTAAGTGTAAGTGTAAGTGTAAGTGTAAGTGTAAGTGTAAGTGTAAGTGTAAGTGTAAGTGTAAGTCTAAGTGTGAGTGTAAGTGTAAGTGTAAGTGTAAGTGTAAGTGTAAGTGTAAGTGTAAGTGTAAGTGTAAGTGTAAGTGTAAGTGTAAGTGTAAGTGTAAGTGTAAGTGTAAGTGTAAGTGTAAGTGTAAGTGTAAGTGTAAGTGTAAGTGTCAGTGTAAGTGTAAGTGTAAGTGTAAGTGTAAGTGTAAGTGTAAGTGTAAGTGTAAGTGTAAGTGTAAGTGTAAGTGTAAGTGTAAGTGTAAGTGTAAGTGTAAGTGTAAGTGTAAGTGTAAGTGTAAGTGTAAGTGTAAGTGTAAGTGTAAGTGTAAGTGTAAGTGTAAGTGTAAGTGTAAGTGTAAGTGTAAGTGTAAGTGTAAGTGTAAGTGTAAGTGTAAGTGTAAGTGTAAGTGTAAGTGTAAGTGTAAGTGTAAGTGTAAGTGTAAGTGTAAGTGTAAGTGTAAGTGTAAGTGTAAGTGTAAGTGTAAGTGTAAGTGTAAGTGTAAGTGTAAGTGTAAGTGTAAGTGTAAGTGTAAGTGTAAGTGTAAGTGTAAGTTTAAGTGTAAGTGTAAGTGTAAGTGTAAGTGTAAGTGTAAGTGTAAGTGTGAGTATAAGTGTAAGTGTAAGTGTAAGTGTAAGTGTAAGTGTAAGTGTAAGTGAAAGTGTAAGTGTAAGTGTAAGTGTAAGTGTAAGTGTAAGTGTAAGTGTAAGTGTAAGTGTAAGTGTAAGTGTAAGTAAAAGTGTAAGTGTAAGTGTAAGTGTAAGTGTAAGTGTAAGTGTAAGTGTAAGTGTAAGTGTAAGTGTACGTTTAAGTGTAAGTGTAAGTGTAAGTGTAAGTGTAAGTGTAAGTGTAAGTGTAAGTGTAAGTGTAAGTGTAAGTGTAAGTGTAAGTGTAAGTGTAAGTGTAAGTGTAAGTGTAAGTGTAAGTGTAAGTGTAAGTGTAAGTGTAAGTGTAAGTGTAAGTGTAAGTGTAAGTGTAAGTGTAAGTGTAAGTGTAAGTGTAAGTGTAAGTGTAAGTGTAAGTGTAAGTGTCAGTGTAAGTGTAAGTGTAAGTGTAAGTGTAAGTGTAAGTGTAAGTGTAAGTGTAAGTGTAAGTGTAAGTGTAAGTGTAAGTGTAAGTGTAAGTGTAAGTGTAAGTGTAAGTGTAAGTGTAAGTCTAAGTGTGAGTGTAAGTGTAAGTGTAAGTGTAAGTGTAAGTGTAAGTGTAAGTGTAAGTGTAAGTGTAAGTGTAAGTGTAAGTGTAAGTGTAAGTGTAAGTGTAAGTGTAAGTGTAAGTGTAAGTGTAAGTGTAAGTGTAAGTGTAAGTGTCAGTGTAAGTGTAAGTGTAAGTGTAAGTGTAAGTGTAAGTGTAAGTGTAAGTGTAAGTGTAAGTGTAAGTGTAAGTGTAAGTGTAAGTGTAAGTGTAAGTGTAAGTGTGCGTGTGCGTGTAAGTGTAAGTGTAAGTGTAAGTGTAAGTGTAAGTGTAAGTGTAAGTGTAAGTGTAAGTGTAAGTGTAAGTGTAAGGGTAAGGGTAAGTGTAAGTGTAAGTGTAAGTGTAAGTGTAAGTGTAAGTGTAAGTGTAAGTGTAAGTGTAAGTGTAAGTGTAAGTGTAAGTGTAAGTGTAAGTGTAAGTGTAAGTGTAAGTGTAAGTGTAAGTGTAAGTGTAAGTGTAAGTGTAAGTGTAAGTGTAAGTGTAAGTGTAAGTGTAAGTGTAAGTGTAAGTGTAAGTGTAAGTGTAAGTGTAAGTGTAAGTGTAAGTGTAAGTGTAAGTGTAAGTGTAAGTGTAAGTGTAAGTGTAAGTGTAAGTGTAAGTGTAAGTGTAAGTGTAAGTGTAAGTGTAAGTGTAAGTGTAAGTGTAAGTGTAAGTGTAAGTGTAAGTGTAAGTGTAAGTGTAAGTGTAAGTGTAAGTGTAAGTGTGAGTGTGAGTGTAAGTGTAAGTGTAAGTGCAAGTGTAAGTGTAAGTGTAAGTGTAAGTGTAAGTGTAAGTGTAAGTGTAAGTGTAAGTGTAAGTGTAAGTGTAAGTCTAAGTGTAAGTGTAAGTGTAAGTGTAAGTGTAAGTGTAAGTGTAAGTGTAAGCGTAAGTGTAAGTGTAAGTGTAAGTGTAAGTGTAAGTGTAAGTGTAAGTGTAAGTGTAAGTGTAAGTGTAAGTGTAAGTGTAAGTGTAAGTGTAAGTGTAAGTGTAAGTGTAAGTGTAAGTGTAAGTGTAAGTGTAAGTGTAAGTGTAAGTGTAAGTGTAAGTGTAAGTGTAAGTGTAAGTGTAAGTGTAAGTGTAAGTGCAAGTGTAAGTGTAAGTGTAAGTGTAAGTGTAAGTGTAAGTGTAAGTGTAAGTGTAAGTGGAAGTGTAAGTGTAAGTGTAAGTGTAAGTGTAAGTTTAAGTGTAAGTGTAAGTGTAAGTGTAAGTGTAAGTGTAAGTGTAAGTGTAAGTGTAAGTGTAAGTGTAAGTGTAAGTGTAAGTGTAAGTGTAAGTGGAAGTGTAAGTGTAAGTGTAAGTGTAAGTGTAAGTGTAAGTGTAAGTGTAAGTGTAAGTGTAAGTGTAAGTGTAAGTGTAAGTGTAAGCGTAAGTGTAAGTGTAAGTGTAAGTGTAAGTGTAAGTGTAAGTGTAAGTGTAAGTGTAAGTGTAAGTGTATGTGTAAGTGTAAGTGTAAGTGTAAGTGTAAGTGTAAGTGTAAGTGTAAGTGTAAGTGTAAGTGTAAGTGTAAGTGTAAGTGTAAGTGTAAGTGTAATTGTAAGTGTAAGTGTAAGTGTAAGTGTAAGTGTAAGTGTAAGTGTAAGTGTAAGTGTAAGTGTAAGTGTAATTGTAAGTGTAAGTGTAAGTGTAAGTGTAAGTGTAAGTGTAAGTGTAAGTGTAAGTGTAAGTGTAAGTGTAAGTGTAAGTGTAAGTGTAAGTGTAAGTGTAAGTGTAAGTGTAAGTGTAAGTGTAAGTGTAAGTGTAAGTGTAAGTGTAAGTGTAAGTGTAAGTGTAAGTGTAAGTGTAAGTGTAAGTGTAAGTGTAAGTGTAAGTGTAAGTGTAAGTGTAAGTGTAAGTGTAAGTGTAAGTGTAAGTGTAAGTGTAAGTGTAAGTGTAAGTGTAAGTGTAAGTGTAAGTGTAAGTGTAAGTGTAAGTGTAAGTGTAAGTGTAAGTGTAAGTGTAAGTGTAAGTGTAAGTGTAAGTGTAAGTGTAAGTGTAAGTGTAAGTGTAAGTGTAAGTGTAAGTGTAAGTGTAAGTGTAAGTGTAAGTGTAAGTGTAAGTGTAAGTGTAAGTGTAAGTGTAAGTGTAAGTGTAAGCGTAAGTGTAAGTGTAACTGTAAGTGTAAGTGTAAGTGTAAGTGTAAGTGTAAGTATAAGTGTAAGTGTAAGTGTAAGTGTAAGTGTAAGTGTAAGTGTAAGTGTAAGTGTAAGTGTAAGTGTAAGTGTAAGTGTAAGTGTAAGTGTAAGTGTAAGTGTAAGTGTAAGTGTAAGTGTAAGTGTAAGTGTAAGTGTAAGTGTAAGTGTAAGTGTAAGTGTAAGTGTAAGTGTAAGTGTAAGTGTAAGTGTTAGTGTGAGTGTAAGTGTGAGTGTGAGTGTAAGTGTAAGTTTAAGTGCAAGTGTAAGTGTAAGTGTAAGTGTAAGCGTAAGTGTAAGTGTAAGTGTAAGTGTAAGTGTAAGTGAAGTGTAAGTGTAAGTGTAAGCGTAAGTGTAAGTGTAAGTGTAAGAGTAAGTGTAAGCGTAAGCGTAAGCGTAAGTGTAAGTGCAAGTGTAAGTGTAAGTGTAAGTGTAAGTGTAAGTGTAAGTGTAAGTGTAAGCGTAATCGTAAGTGTAAGTGTAAGTGTAAGTGTAAGTGTAAGTGTAAGTGTAAGTGTTAGTGTAAGTGTGAGTGTAAGTGTAAGTGTAAGTGTAAGTGTAAGTGTAAGTGTAATTGTAAGGGTAAGTGTAAATGTAAGTGTAAGTGTAAGTGTAAGTGTAAGTGTAAGTGTAAGTGTAAGTGTAAGTGTAAGTGTAAGTGTAAGTGTAAGTGTAAGTGTAAGTGTAAGTGTAAGTGTAAGTGTAAGTGTAAGTGTAAGTGTAAGTGTAAGTGTAAGTGTAAGTGTAAGTGTAAGTGTAAGTGTAAGTGTAAGTGTAAGTGTAAGTGTAAGTGTAAGTGTAAGTGTAAGTGTAAGTGTAAGTGTAAGTGTAAGTGTAAGTGTAAGTGTAAGTGTAAGTGTAAGTGTAAGTGTAAGTGTAAGTGTAAGTGTAAGTGTAAGTGTAAGTGTAAGTGTAAGTGTAAGTGTAAGTGTAAGTGTAAGTGTAAGTGTAAGTTTAAGTGTAAGTGTAAGTGTAAGTGTAAGTGTAAGTGTAATTGTAAGTGTAAGTGTAAGTGTAAGTGTAAGTGTAAGTGTAAGTGTATGTGTAAGTGTAAGTGTAAGTGTAAGTGTAAGTGTAAGTGTAAGTGTAAGTGTAAGTGTAAGTGTAAGTGTAAGTGTAAATGTAAGTGTAAGTGTAAGTGTAAGTGTTAGTGTAAGTGTAAGTGTAAGTGTTAGTGTAAGTGTAAGTGTAAGTGTAAGTGTAAGTGTAAGTGTAAGTGTAAGTGTAAGTGTAAGTGTAAGTGTAAGTGTAAGTGTAAGTGTAAGTGTAAGTGTAAGTGTAAGTGTAAGTGTAAGTGTAAGTGTAAGTGTAAGTGTAAGTGTAAGTGTAAGTGTAAGTGTAAGTGTAAGTGTAAGTCTAAGTGTAAGTGTAAGTGTAAGTGTGAGTGTAAGTGAAAGTGTAAGTGTAAGTGTAAGTGTAAGTGTAAGTGTAAGTGTAAGTGTAAGTGTAAGTGTAAGTGTAAGTGTAAGTGTAAGTGTAAGTGTAAGTGTAAGTGTAAGTGTAAGTGTAAGTGTAAGCGTAAGTGTAAGTGTAAGTGTAAGTGTAAGTGTAAGTGTAAGTGTAAGTGTAAGTGTAAGTGTAAGTGTAAGTGTAAGTGTAAGTGTAAGTGTAAGTGTAAGTGTAAGTGTAAGTGTAAGTGTAAGTGTAAGTGTAAGTGTAAGTGTAAGTGTAAGTGTAAGTGTAAGTGTAAGTGTAAGTGTAAGTGTAAGTGTAAGTGTAAGTGTAAGTGTAAGTGTAAGTGTAAGTGTAAGTGTAAGTGTAAGTGTAAGTGTAAGTGTGAGTGTAAGTTTAATTGTAAGTGTAAGTGCAAGTGTAAGTGTAAGTGTAAGTGTAAGTGTAAGTGTAAGTGTATGCGTAAGCGTAAGTGTAAGTGTAAGTGTAAGTGTAAGTGTAAGTGTAAGTGTAAGTGTAAGTGTAAGTGTAAGTGTAAGTGTAAGTGTAAGTGTAAGTGTAAGTGTAAGTGTAAGTGTAAGTGTAGGTGTAAGTGTAAGTGTAAGTGTAAGTGTAAGTGTAAGTGTAAGTGTAAGTGTAAGTGTAAGTGTAAGTGTAAGTGTAAGTGTAAGTGTAAGTGTAAGTGTAAGTGTAAGTGTAAGTGTAAGTGTAAGTGTAAGTGTAAGTGTAAGTGTGAGTGTAAGTGTAAGTGTAAGTGTAAGTGTAAGTGTAAGTGCAAGTGTAAGTGTAAGTGTGAGTGTAAGTGTAAGTGTAAGTGTAAGTGTGAGTGTAAGTGTAAGTGTAAGTGTAAGTGTAAGTGTAAGTGTAAGTGTAAGTGTAAGTGTAAGTGTAAGTGTAAGTGTAAGTGTAAGTGTAAGTGTAAGTGTAAGTGTAAGTGTAAGTGTAAGTGTAAGTGTAAGTGTAAGTGTTAGTGTAAGTGTAAGTGTAAGTGTAAGTGTAAGTGTAAGTGTAAGTGTAAGTGTAAGTGTAAGTGTAAGTGTAAGTGTAAGTGTAAGTGTAAGTGTAAGTGTAAGTGTAAGTGTAAGTGTAAGTGTAAGTGTAAGTGTAAGTGTAAGTGTAAGTGTAAGTGTAAGTGTAAGTGTAAGTGTAAGTGTAAGTGTAAGTGTAAGTGTAAGTGTAAGTGTAAGTGTAAGTGTAAGTGTAAGTGTAAGTGTAAGTGTAAGTGTAAGTGTAAGTGTAAGTGTAAGTGTAAGTGTAAGTGTAAGTGTAAGTGTAAGTGTAAGTGTAAGTGTAAGTGTAAGTCCAAGTGTAAGTGTAAGTGTAAGTGTAAGTGTAAGTGTAAGTGTAAGTGTTGGTGTAAGTGTAAGTGTAAGTGTAAGTGTAAGTGTAAGTGTAAGTGTAAGTGTAAGTGTAAGTGTAAGTGTAAGTGTAAGTGTAAGTGTAAGTGTAAGTGTAAGTGTAAGTGTAAGTGTAAGTGTAAGTGTAAGTGTAAGTGTAAGTGTAAGTGTAAGTGTAAGTGTAAGTGTAAGTGTAAGTGTAAGTGTAAGTGTAAGTGTAAGTGAAAGTGTAAGTGTAAGTGTAAGTGTAAGTGTAAGTGTAAGTGTAAGTGTAAGTGTAAGTGTAAGTGTACGTTTAAGTGTAAGTGTAAGTGTAAGTGTAAGTGTAAGTGTAAGTGTAAGTGTAAGTGTAATTGTAAGTGTAAGTGTAAGTGTAAGTGCAAGTGTAAGTGTAAGTGTAAGTGTAAGTGTAAGTGTAAGTGTAAGTGTAAGTGTAAGTGTAAGTGTAAGTGTAAGTGTAAGTGTAAGTGTAAGTGTAAGTGTAAGTGTAAGTGTAAGTGTAAGTGTAAGTGTAAGTGTAAGTGTAAGTGTAAGTGTAAGTGTAAGTGTAAGTGTAAGTGTAAGTGTAAGTGTAAGTGTAAGTGTAAGTGTAAGTGTAAGTGTAAGTGTAAGTGTAAGTGTGAGTGTAAGTGTAAGTGTAAGTGTAAGTGTAGGTGTAAGTGTAAGTGTAAGTGTAAGTGTAAGTGTAAGTGTAAGTGTAAGTGTAAGTGTAAGTGTAAGTGTAAGTGTAAGTGTAAGTGTAAGTGTAAGTGTAAGTGTAAGTGTAAGTGTAAGTGTAAGTGTAAGTGTAAGTGTAAGTGTAAGTGTAAGTGTAAGTGTAAGTGTAAGTGTAAGTGTAAGTGTAAGTGTGAGTGTAAGTGTAAGTGTAAGTGTAAGTGTAGGTGTAAGTGTAAGTGTAAGTGTAAGTGTAAGTCTAAGTGTAAGTGTAAGTGTGAGTGTAAGTGTTAGTGTGAGTGTAAGTGTAAGTGTAAGTGTATGTGTAAGTGTAAGTGTAAGTGTAAGTGTAAGTGTAAGTGTAAGTGTAAGTGTAAGTGTAAGTGTAAGTGTAAGTGTAAGTGTAAGTGTAAGTGTAAGTGTAAGTGTAAGTGTAAGTGTAAGTGTAAGTGTAAGTGTAAGTGTAAGTGTAAGTGTAAGTGTAAGTGTTAGTGTAAGTGTAAGTGTGAGTGTAAGTGTAAGTGTAAGTGTAAGTGTAAGTGTAAGTGTAAGTGTAAGTGTAAGTGTAAGTGTAAGTGTAAGTGTAAGTGTAAGTTTAAGTGTAAGTGTAAGTGTAAGTGTAAGTGTAAGTGTAAGTGTAAGTGTAAGTGTAAGTGTAAGTGTAAGTGTAAGTGTAAGTGTAAGTGTAAGTGTAAGTGTAAGTGTAAGTGTAAGTGTAAGTGTAAGTGTAAGTGTAAGTGTAAGTGTAAGTGTAAGTGTAAGTGTAAGTGTGAGTGTGAGTGTAAGTGTAAGTGTAAGTGTCAGTGTGAGTGTAAGTGTAAGTGTCAGTGTAAGTGTAAGTGTAAGTGTAAGCGTAAGCGTAAGCGTAAGCGTAAGCGTAAGTGTAAGTGTAAGCGTAAGTGTAAGTGTGAGTGTAAGTGTAAGTGTAAGTGTAAGTGTAAGTGTAAGTGTAAGTGTAAGTGTAAGTGTAAGTGTAAGTGTAAGTGTAAGTGTAAGTGTAAGTGTAAGTGTAAGTGTAAGTGTAAGTGTAAGTGTAATCGTGAGTGTAAGCGTAAGTGTAAGTGTAAGTGTGAGTGTAAGTGTAAGTGTAAGTGTGAGTGTAAGTGTAAGTGTAAGTGTAAGTGTAAGTGTAAGTGTAAGTGTAAGTGTAAGTGTAAGTTTAAGTGTAAGTGTAAGTGTAAGTGTAAGTGTAAGTGTAAGTGTAAGTGTAAGTGTAAGTGTAAGTGTGAGTGTAAGTGTAAGTGTAAGTGTAAGTGTAAGTGTAAGTGTAAGTGTAAGTGTAAGTGTAAGTGTAAGTGTAAGTGTAAGTGTAAGTGTAAGTGTAAGTGTAAGTGTAAGTGTAAGTGTAAGTGTAAGTGTAAGTGTAAGTGTAAGTGTAAGTGTAAGTGTAAGTGTAAGTGTAAGTGTAAGTGTAAGTGTAAGTGTAAGTGTAAGTGTAAGTGTAAATGTAAGTGTAAGTGTAAGTGTAAGTGTAAGTGTAAGTGTAAGTGTAAGTGTAAGTGTAAGTGTAAGTGTAAGTGTAAGTGTAAGTGTAAGTGTAAGTGTAAGTGTAAGTGTAAGTGTAAGTGTAAGTGTAAGTGTAAGTGTAAGTGTAAGTGTAAGTGTAAGTGTAAGTGTAAGTGTAAGTGTAAGTGTAAGTGTAAGTGTAAGTGTAAGTGTAAGTGTAAGTGTAAGTGTAAGTGTAAGTGTAAGTGTAAGTGTAAGTGTAAGTGTAAGTGTAAGTGTAAGTGTAAGTGTAAGTGTAAGTGTAAGTGTAAGTGTAAGTGTAAGTGTAAGTGTAAGTTTAAGTGTAAGTGTAAGTGTAAGTGTAAGTGTAAGTGTAAGTGTAAGTGTAAGTGTAAGTGTAAGTGTAAGTGTAAGTGTAAGTGTAAGTGTAAGTGTAAGTTTAAGTGTAAGTGTAAGTGTAAGTGTAAGTGTAAGTGTAAGTGTAAGTGTAAGTGTAAGTGTAAGTGTAAGTGTAAGTGTAAGTGTAAGTGTAAGTGTAAGTGTAAGTGTAAGTGTAAGTGTAAGTTTAAGTGTAAGTGTAAGTGTAAGTGTAAGTGTAAGTGTAAGTGTAAGTGTAAGTGTAAGTGTAAGTGTAAGTGTAAGTGTAAGTGTAAGTGTAAGTGTAAGTGTAAGTGTAAGTGTAAGTGTAAGTGTAAGTGTAAGTGTAAGTGTAAGTGTAAGTGTAAGTGTAAGTGTAAGTGTAAGTGTAAGTGTAAGTGTAAGTGTAAGTGTAAGTGTAAGTGTAAGTGTAAGTGTAAGTGTAAGTGTAAGTGTAAGTGTAAGTTTAAGTGTAAGTGTAAGTGTAAGTGTAAGTGTAAGTGTAAGTGTAAGTGTAAGTGTAAGTGTAAGTGTAAGTGTAAGTGTAAGTGTAAGTGTAAGTGTAAGTGTAAGTGTAAGTGTAAGTGTAAGTGTAAGTGTAAGTGTAAGTGTAAGTGTAAGTGTAAGTGTAAGTGTAAGTGTAAGCGTAAGTGTAAGTGTAAGTGTAAGTGTAAGCGTAAGTGTAAGTGTAAGTGTAAGTGTGAGTGTAAGTGTAAGTGTAAGCGTAAGTGTAAGTGTAAGTGTAAGTGTAAGTGTAAGTGTAAGTGTAAGTGTAAGTGTAAGTGTAAGTGTAAGTGTAAGTGTAAGTGTAAGTGTAAGTGTAAGTGTAAGTGTAAGTGTAAGTGTAAGTGTAAGTGTAAGTGTAAGTGTAAGTGTAGTGTAAGTGTAAGTGTAAGTGTAAGTGTAAGTGTAAGTGTAAGTGTCAGTGTAAGTGTAAGTGTAAGTGTAAGTGTAAGTGTAAGTGTAAGTGTAAGTGTAAGTGTAAGTGTAAGTGTAAGTGTAAGTGTAAGTGTAAGTGTAAGTGTAAGTGTAAGTGTAAGTGTAAGTGTAAGTGTAAGTGTAAGTGTAAGTGTAAGTGTAAGTGTAAGTGTAAGTGTAAGTGTAAGTGTAAGTGTAAGTGTAAGTGTAAGTGTAAGTGTAAGTGTAAGTGTAAGTGTAAGTGTAAGTGTAAGTGTAAGTGTAAGTGTAAGTGTAAGTGTAAGTGTAAGTGTGAGTGTAAGTTTAATTGTAAGTGTAAGTGCAAGTGTAAGTGTAAGTGTAAGTGTAAGTGTAAGTGTATGCGTAAGCGTAAGTGTAAGTGTAAGTGTAAGTGTAAGTGTAAGTGTAAGTGTAAGTGTAAGTGTAAGTGTAAGTGTAAGTGTAAGTGTAAGTGTAAGTGTAAGTGTAAGTGTAAGTGTAAGTGTAAGTGTAAGTGTAGGTGTAAGTGTAAGTGTAAGTGTAAGTGTAAGTGTAAGTGTAAGTGTAAGTGTAAGTGTAAGTGTAAGTGTAAGTGTAAGTGTAAGTGTAAGTGTAAGTGTAAGTGTAAGTGTAAGTGTAAGCGTAAGTGTAAGTGTAAGTGTAAGTGTAAGTGTAAGTGTGAGTGTAAGTGTAAGTGTAAGTGTAAGTGTAAGTGTAAGTGTAAGTGTAAGTGTAAGTGTAAGTGTAAGTGTAAGTGTAAGTGTAAGTGTAAGTGTAAGTGTAAGTGTAAGTGTAAGTGTAAGTGTAAGTGTAAGTGTAAGTGTAAGTGTAAGTGTAAGTGTAAGTGTAAGTGTAAGTGTAAGTGTAAGTGTAAGTGTAAGTGTAAGTGTAAGTGTAAGTGTAAGTGTAAGTGTAAGTGTAAGTGTAAGTGTAAGTGTAAGTGTAAGTGTAAGTGTAAGTGTAAGTGTAAGTGTAAGTGTAAGTGTAAGTGTAAGTGTAAGTGTAAGTGTAAGTGTAAGTGTAAGTGTAAGTGTAAGTGTAAGTGTAAGTGTAAGTGTAAGTGTAAGTGTAAGTGTAAGTGTAAGTGTAAGTGTAAGTGTAAGTGTAAGTGTAAGTGTAAGTGTAAGTGTAAGTGTAAGTGTAAGTGTAAGTGTAAGTGTAAGTGTAAGTGTAAGTGTAAGTGTAAGTGTAAGTGTAAGTGTAAGTGTAAGTGTAAGTGTAAGTGTAAGTGTAAGTGTAAGTGTAAGTGTAAGTGTAAGTGTAAGTGTAAGTGTAAGTGTAAGTGAAAGTGTAAGTGTAAGTGTAAGTGTAAGTGTAAGCGTAAGTGTAAGTGTAAGTGTACGTTTAAGTGTAAGTGTAAGTGTAAGTGTAAGTGTAAGTGTAAGTGTAAGTGTAAGTGTAAGTGTAAGTGTAAGTGTAAGTGTAAGTGTAAGTGTAAGTGTAAGTGTAAGTGTAAGTGTAAGTGTAAGTGTAAGTGTAAGTGTAAGTGTAAGTGTAAGTGTAAGTGTAAGTGTAAGTGTAAGTGTAAGTGTAAGTGTAAGTGTAAGTGTAAGTGTAAGTGTAAGTGTAAGTGTAAGTGTAAGTGTAAGTGTAAGTGTAAGTGTAAGTGTAAGTGTAAGTGTAAGTGTAAGTGTAAGTGTAAGTGTAAGTGTAAGTGTAAGTGTAAGTGTAAGTGTAAGTGTAAGTGTAAGTGTAAGTGTAAGTGTAAGTGTAAGTGTAAGTGTAAGTGTAAGTGTAAGTGTAAGTGTAAGTGTAAGTGTAAGTGTAAGTGTAAGTGTAAGTGTAAGTGTAAGTGTAAGTGTAAGTGTAAGTGTAAGTGTAGGTGTAAGTGTAAGTGTAAGTGTAAGTGTAAGTGTAAGTGTAAGTGTAAGTGTAAGTGTAAGTGTAAGTGTAAGTGTAAGTGTAAGTGTAAGTGTAAGTGTAAGTGTAAGTGTAAGTGTAAGTGTAAGTGTAAGTGTAAGTGTAAGTGTAAGTGTAAGTGTAAGTGTAAGTGTAAGTGTAAGTGTAAGTGTAAGTGTAAGTGTAAGTGTAAGTGTAAGTGTAGGTGTAAGTGTAAGTGTAAGTGTAAGTCTAAGTCTAAGTGTAAGTGTAAGTGTAAGTGTAAGTGTAAGTGTAAGTGTAAGTGTAAGTGTAAGTGTAAGTGTAAGTGTAAGTGTAAGTGTAAGTTTAAGTGTAAGTGTAAGTGTAAGTGTAAGTGTAAGTGTAAGTGTAAGTGTAAGTGTAAGTGTAAGTGTAAGTGTAAGTGTAAGTGTAAGTGTAAGTGTAAGTGTAAGTGTAAGTGTAAGTGTAAGTGTAAGTGTAAGTGTAAGTGTAAGTGTAAGTGTAAGTGTGAGTGTGAGTGTAAGTGTAAGTGTAAGTGTCAGTGTAAGTGTAAGTGTAAGTGTCAGTGTAAGTGTAAGTGTAAGTGTAAGCGTAAGCGTAAGCGTAAGCGTAAGCGTAAGTGTAAGCGTAAGTGTAAGTGTGAGTGTAAGTGTAAGTGTAAGTGTAAGTGTAAGTGTAAGTGTAAGTGTAAGTGTAAGTGTAAGTGTAAGTGTAAGTGTAAGTGTAAGTGTAAGTGTAAGTGTAAGTGTAAGTGTAAGTGTAAGTGTAAGTGTAAGTGTAATCGTGAGTGTAAGCGTAAGTGTAAGTGTAAGTGTGAGTGTAAGTGTAAGTGTAAGTGTGAGTGTAAGTGTAAGTGTGAGTGTAAGTGTAAGTGTAAGTGTAAGTGTAAGTGTAAGTGTAAGTGTAAGTGTAAGTGTAAGTGTAAGTGTAAGTGTAAGTGTAAGTGTAAGTGTAAGTGTAAGTGTAAGTGTAAGTGTAAGTGTAAGTGTGGGTGTAAGTGTAAGTGTAAGTGTAAGTGTAAGTGTAAGTGTAAGTGTAAGTGTAAGTGTAAGTGTAAGTGTAAGTGTAAGTGTAAGTGTAAGTGTAAGTGTAAGTGTGAGTGTAAGTGTAAGTGTAAGTGTAAGTGTAAGTGTAAGTGTAAATGTAAGTGTAAGTGTAAGTGTAAGTGTAAGTGTAAGTGTAAGTGTAAGTGTAAGTGTAAGTGTAAGTGTAAGTGTAAGTGTAAGTGTAAGTGTAAGTGTAAGTGTAAGTGTAAGTGTAAGTGTAAGTGTAAGTGTAAGTGTAAGTGTAAGTGTAAGTGTAAGTGTAAGTGTAAGTGTAAGTGTAAGTGTAAGTGTAAGTGTAAGTGTAAGTGTAAGTGTAAGTGTAAGTGTAAGTGTAAGTGTAAGTGTAAGTGTAAGTGTAAGTGTAAGTGTAAGTGTAAGTGTAAGTGTAAGTGTAAGTGTAAGTGTAAGTGTAAGTGTAAGTGTAAGTGTAAGTGTAAGTTTAAGTGTAAGTGTAAGTGTAAGTGTAAGTGTAAGTGTAAGTGTAAGTGTAAGTGTAAGTGTAAGTGTAAGTGTAAGTGTAAGTGTAAGTGTAAGTGTAAGTTTAAGTGTAAGTGTAAGTGTAAGTGTAAGTGTAAGTGTAAGTGTAAGTGTAAGTGTAAGTGTAAGTGTAAGTGTAAGTGTAAGTGTAAGTGTAAGTGTAAGTGTAAGTGTAAGTGTAAGTTTAAGTGTAAGTGTAAGTGTAAGTGTAAGTGTAAGTGTAAGTGTAAGTGTAAGTGTAAGTGTAAGTGTAAGTGTAAGTGTAAGTGTAAGTGTAAGTGTAAGTGTAAGTGTAAGTGTAAGTGTAAGTGTAAGTGTAAGTGTAAGTGTAAGTGTAAGTGTAAGTGTAAGTGTAAGTGTAAGTGTAAGTGTAAGTGTAAGTGTAAGTGTAAGTGTAAGTGTAAGTGTAAGTGTAAGTGTAAGTGTAAGTGTAAGTGTAAGTTTAAGTGTAAGTGTAAGTGTAAGTGTAAGTGTAAGTGTAAGTGTAAGTGTAAGTGTAAGTGTAAGTGTAAGTGTAAGTGTAAGTGTAAGTGTAAGTGTAAGTGTAAGTGTAAGTGTAAGTGTAAGTGTAAGTGTAAGGGTAAGTGTAAGTGTAAGTGTAAGTGTAAGTGTAAGCGTAAGTGTAAGTGTAAGTGTAAGTGTAAGCGTAAGTGTAAGTGTAAGTGTAAGTGTGAGTGTAAGTGTAAATGTAAGCGTAAGTGTAAGTGTAAGTGTAAGTGTAAGTGTAAGTGTAAGTGTAAGTGTAAGTGTAAGTGTAAGTGTAAGTGTAAGTGTAAGTGTAAGTGTAAGTGTAAGTGTAAGTGTAAGTGTAAGTGTAAGTGTAAGTGTAGTGTAAGTGTAAGTGTAAGTGTAAGTGTAAGTGTAAGTGTCAGTGTAAGTGTAAGTGTAAGTGTAAGTGTAAGTGTAAGTGTAAGTGTAAGTGTAAGTGTAAGTGTAAGTGTAAGTGTAAGTGTTAGTGTAAGTGTAAGTGTAAGTGTAAGTGTAAGTGTAAGTGTAAGTGTAAGTGTAAGTGTAAGTGTAAGTGTAAGTGTAAGTGTAAGTGTAAGTGTAAGTGTAAGTGTAAGTGTAAGTGTAAGTGTAAGTGTAAGTGTAAGTGTAAGTGTAAGTGTAAGTGTAAGTGTAAGTGTAAGTGTAAGTGTAAGTGTAAGTGTAAGTGTAAGTGTAAGTGTAAGTGTAAGTGTAAGTGTAAGTGTAAGTGTAAGTGTGAGTGTAAGTTTAATTGTAAGTGTAAGTGCAAGTGTAAGTGTAAGTGTAAGTGTAAGTGTAAGTGTAAGTGTATGCGTAAGCGTAAGTGTAAGTGTAAGTGTAAGTGTAAGTGTAAGTGTAAGTGTAAGTGTAAGTGTAAGTGTAAGTGTAAGTGTAAGTGTAAGTGTAAGTGTAAGTGTAATTGTAAGTGTAAGTGTAAGTGTAAGTGTAAGTGTAAGTGTAAGTGTAAGTGTAAGTGTAAGTGTAAGTGTAAGTGTAAGTGTAAGTGTAAGTGTAAGTGTAAGTGTAAGTGTAAGTGTAAGTGTAAGTGTAAGTGTAAGTGTAAGTGTAAGTGTAAGTGTAAGTGTAAGTGTAAGTGTAAGTGTAAGTGTAAGTGTAAGTGTAAGTGTAAGTGTAAGTGTAAGTGTAAGTGTAAGTGTAAGTGTAAGTGTAAGTGTAAGTGTAAGTGTAAGTGTAAGTGTAAGTGTAAGTGTAAGTGTAAGTGTAAGTGTAAGTGTAAGTGTAAGTGTAAGTGTAAGTGTAAGTGTAAGTGTAAGTGTAAGTGTAAGTGTAAGTGTAAGTGTAAGTGTAAGTGTAAGTGTAAGTGTAAGTGTAAGTGTAAGTGTAAGTGTAAGTGTAAGTGTAAGTGTAAGTGTAAGTGTAAGTGTAAGTGTAAGTGTAAGTGTAAGTGTAAGTGTAAGTGTAAGTGTAAGTGTAAGTGTAAGTGTAAGTGTAAGTGTAAGTGTAAGTGTAAGTGTAAGTGTAAGTGTAAGTGTAAGTGTAAGTGTAAGTGTAAGTGTAAGTGTAAGTGTAAGTGTAAGTGTAAGTGTAAGTGTAAGTGTAAGTGTAAGTGTAAGTGTAAGTGTAAGTGTAAGTGTAAGTGTAAGTGTAAGTGAAAGTGTAAGTGTAAGTGTAAGTGTAAGTGTAAGTGTAAGTGTAAGTGTAAGTGTACGTTTAAGTGTAAGTGTAAGTGTAAGTGTAAGTGTAAGTGTAAGTGTAAGTGTAAGTGTAAGTGTAAGTGTAAGTGTAAGTGTAAGTGTAAGTGTAAGTGTAAGTGTAAGTGTAAGTGTAAGTGTAAGTGTAAGTGTAAGTGTAAGTGTAAGTGTAAGTGTAAGTGTAAGTGTAAGTGTAAGTGTAAGTGTAAGTGTAAGTGTAAGTGTAAGTGTAAGTGTAAGTGTAAGTGTAAGTGTAAGTGTAAGTGTAAGTGTAAGTGTAAGTGTAAGTGTAAGTGTAAGTGTAAGTGTAAGTGTAAGTGTAAGTGTAAGTGTAAGTGTAAGTG
>CAXAQZ010000179.1:0-17776 GCA_963971145.1 Sussaba pulchella
AGATAGAGAGATAGAGAGATAGAGAGATAGAGAGATAGAGAGATAGAGAGATAGAGAGATAGAGAGATAGAGAGATAGAGAGATAGAGAGATAGAGAGATAGAGAGATAGAGAGATAGAGAGATAGAGAGATAGAGAGATAGAGAGATAGAGAGATAGAGAGATAGAGAGATAGAGAGATAGAGAGATAGAGAGATAGAGAGATAGAGAGATAGAGAGATAGAGAGATAGAGAGATAGAGAGATAGAGAGATAGAGAGATAGAGAGATAGAGAGATAGAGAGATAGAGAGATAGAGAGATAGAGAGATAGAGAGATAGAGAGATAGAGAGATAGAGAGATAGAGAGATAGAGAGATAGAGAGATAGAGAGATAGAGAGATAGAGAGATAGAGAGATAGAGAGATAGAGAGATAGAGAGATAGAGAGATAGAGAGATAGAGAGATAGAGAGATAGAGAGATAGAGAGATAGAGAGATAGAGAGATAGAGAGATAGAGAGATAGAGAGATAGAGATAGAGAGATAGAGAGATAGAGAGATAGAGAGATAGAGAGATAGAGAGATAGAGAGATAGAGAGATAGAGAGATAGAGAGATAGAGAGATAGAGAGATTGAGAGATAGAGAGATAGAGAGATAGAGAGATAGAGAGATAGAGAGATAGAGAGATAGAGAGATAGAGAGATAGAGAGATAGAGAGATAGAGAGATAGAGAGATAGAGAGATAGAGAGATAGAGAGATAGAGAATAGAGAGATAGAGAGATAGAGAGATAGAGAGATAGAGAGATAGAGAGATAGAGAGATAGAGATAGAGAGATAGAGAGATAGAGAGATAGAGAGATAGAGAGATAGAGAGATAGAGAGATAGAGAGATAGAGAGATAGAGAGATAGAGAGATAGAGAGATAGAGAGATAGAGAGATAGAGAGATAGAGAGATAGAGAGATAGAGAGATAGAGAGATAGAGAGATAGAGAGATAGAGAGATAGAGAGATAGAGAGATAGAGAGATAGAGAGATAGAGAGATAGAGAGATAGAGAGATAGAGAGATAGAGAGATAGAGAGATAGAGAGATAGAGAGATAGAGAGATAGAGAGATAGAGAGATAGAGATAGAGAGATAGAGAGATAGAGAGATAGAGAGATAGAGAGATAGAGAGATAGAGAGATAGAGAGATAGAGAGATAGAGAGATAGAGAGATAGAGAGATAGAGAGATAGAGAGATAGAGAGATAGAGAGATAGAGAGATAGAGAGATAGAGAGATAGAGAGATAGAGAGATAGAGAGATAGAGAGATAGAGAGATAGAGAGATAGAGAGATAGAGAGATAGAGAGATAGAGAGATAGAGAGATAGAGAGATAGAGAGATAGAGAGATAGAGAGATAGAGAGATAGAGAGATAGAGAGATAGAGAGATAGAGAGATAGAGAGATAGAGAGATAGAGAGATAGAGAGATAGAGAGATAGAGAGATAGAGAGATAGAGAGATAGAGAGATAGAGAGATAGAGAGATAGAGAGATAGAGAGATAGAGAGATAGAGAGATAGAGAGATAGAGAGATAGAGAGATAGAGAGATAGAGAGATAGAGAGATAGAGAGATAGAGAGATAGAGAGATAGAGAGATAGAGAGATAGAGAGATAGAGAGATAGAGAGATAGAGAGATAGAGAGATAGAGAGATAGAGAGATAGAGAGATAGAGAGATAGAGAGATAGAGAGATAGAGAGATAGAGAGATAGAGAGATAGAGAGATAGAGAGATAGAGAGATAGAGAGATAGAGAGATAGAGAGATAGAGAGATAGAGAGATAGAGAGATAGAGAGATAGAGAGATAGAGAGATAGAGAGATAGAGAGATAGAGAGATAGAGAGATAGAGAGATAGAGAGATAGAGAGATAGAGAGATAGAGAGATAGAGAGATAGAGAGATAGAGAGATAGAGAGATAGAGAGATAGAGAGATAGAGAGATAGAGAGATAGAGAGATAGAGAGATAGAGAGATAGAGAGATAGAGATAGAGAGATAGAGAGATAGAGAGATAGAGAGATAGAGAGATAGAGAGATAGAGAGATAGAGAGATAGAGAGATAGAGAGATAGAGAGATAGAGAGATAGAGAGATAGAGAGATAGAGAGATAGAGAGATAGAGAGATAGAGAGATAGAGAGATAGAGAGATAGAGAGATAGAGAGATAGAGAGATAGAGAGATAGAGAGATAGAGAGATAGAGAGATAGAGAGATAGAGAGATAGAGAGATAGAGAGATAGAGAGATAGAGAGATAGAGAGATAGAGAGATAGAGAGATAGAGAGATAGAGAGATAGAGAGATAGAGAGATAGAGAGATAGAGAGATAGAGAGATAGAGAGATAGAGAGATAGAGAGATAGAGAGATAGAGAGATAGAGAGATAGAGAGATAGAGAGATAGAGAGATAGAGAGATAGAGAGATAGAGAGATAGAGAATAGAGAGATAGAGAGATAGAGAGATAGAGAGATAGAGAGATAGAGAGATAGAGAGATAGAGAGATAGAGAGATAGAGAGATAGAGAGATAGAGAGATAGAGAGATAGAGAGATAGAGAGATAGAGAGATAGAGAGATAGAGAGATAGAGAGATAGAGAGATAGAGGGATAGAGAGATAGAGAGATAGAGAGATAGAGAGATAGAGAGATAGAGAGATAGAGAGATAGAGAGATAGAGAGATAGAGAGTGAGAGAGATAGAGAGATAGAGAGATAGAGAGTGAGAGAGATAGAGAGATAGAGAGATAGAGAGATAGAGAGATAGAGAGATAGAGAGATAGAGAGATAGAGAGATAGAGAGATAGAGAGATAGAGAGATAGAGAGATAGAGAGATAGAGACATAGAGAGATAGAGAGATAGAGGGATAGAGAGATGGAGAGATAGAGAGATAGAGAGATAGAGAGATAGAGAGATAGAGAGATAGAGAGATAGAGAGATAGAGAGATAGAGAGATAGAGAGATAGAGAGATAGAGAGATAGAGAGATAGAGAGATAGAGAGATAGAGAGATAGAGAGATAGAGAGATAGAGAGATAGAGAGATAGAGAAATAGAGAGATAGAGAGATAGAGAGATAGAGAGATAGAGAGATAGAGAGATAGAGAGATAGAGAGATAGAGAGATAAAGAGATAGAGAGATAGAGAGATAGAGAGATAGAGAGATAGAGAGATAGAGAGATAGAGAGATAGAGAGATAGAGAGATAGAGAGATAGAGAGATAGAGAGATAGAGAGATAGAAAGATAGAGAGATAGAGAGATAGAGAGATAGAGAGATAGAGAGATAGAGAGATAGAGAGATAGAGAGATAGAGAGATAGAGAGATAGAGAGACAGAGAGATAGAGAGTGAGAGAGATAGAGAGATAGAGAGATAGAGAGATAGAGAGATAGAGAGATAGAGAGATAGAGAGATAGAGAGATAGAGAGATAGAGAGATAGAGAGATAGAGAGATAGAGAGATCGAGAGATAGAGAGATAGAGAGACAGAGAGATAGAGAGATAGAGAGATAGAGAGATAGAGAGATAGAGAGATAGAGAGATAGAGAGATAGAGAGATAGAGAGATAGAGAGATAGAGAGATAGAGAGATAGAGAGATAGAGAGATAGAGAGATAGAGAGATAGAGAGATAGAGAGATAGAGAGATAGAGAGATAGAGAGATAGAGAGATAGAGAGATAGAGAGATAGAGAGATAGAGAGATAGAGAGATAGAGACATAGAGAGATAGAGAGATAGGGAGATAGAGAGATAGAGAGATAGAGAGATAGAGAGATAGAGAGATAAAGAGATAGAGAGATAGAGAGATAGAGAGATAGAGAGATAGAGAGATAGAGAGATAGAGAGATAGAGAGATAGAGAGATAGAGAGATAGAGAGATAGAGAGATAGAGAGATAGAGAGATAGAGAGATAGAGAGATAGAGAGATAGAGAGATAGAGAGATAGAGAGATAGAGAGATAGAGAGATAGAGAGATAGAGAGATAGAGAGATAGAGAGATAGAGAGATAGAGAGATAGAGAGATGGAGAGATAGAGAGATAGAGAGATAGAGAGATAGAGAGATAGAGAGATAGAGAGATAGAGAGATAGAGAGATAGAGAGATAGAGAGATAGAGAGATAGAGAGATAGAGAGATAGAGAGATAGAGAGATAGAGAGATAGAGAGATAGAGAGATAGAGAGATAGAGAGATAGAGAGATAGAGAGATAGAGAGATAGAGAGATAGAGAGATAGAGAAATAGAGAGATAGAAAGATAGAGAGATAGAGAGATAGAGAGATAGAGAGATAGAGAGATAGAAAGATAGAGAGATAGAGAGATAGAGAAATAGAGAGATAGAGAGATAGAGAGATAGAGAGATAGAGAGATAGAGAGATAGAGAGATAGAGAGATAGAGAGATAGAGAGATAGAGAGATAGAGAGATAGAGAGATAGAGAGATAGAGAGATAGAGAGATAGAGAGATAGAGAGATAGAGAGATAGAGAGATAGAGAGATAGAGAGATAGAGAGATAGAGAGATAGAGAGATAGAGAGATAGAGAGATAGAGAGATAGAGAGATAGAGAGATAGAGAGATAGAGAGATAGAGAGATAGAGAGATAGAGAGATAGAGAGATAGAGAGATAGAGAGATAGAGAGATAGAGAGATAGAGAGATAGAGAGATAGAGAGATAGAGAGATAGAGAGATAGAGAGATAGAGAGATAGAGAGATAGAGAGATAGAGAGATAGAGAGATAGAGAGATAGAGAGATAGAGAGATAGAGAGATAGAGAGATAGAGAGATAGAGAGATAGAGAGATAGAGAGATAGAGAGATAGAGAGATAGAGAGATAGAGAGATAGAGAGATAGAGAGATAGAGAGATAGAGAGATAGAGAGATAGAGAGATAGAGAGATAGAGAGATAGAGACATAGAGAGATAGAGAGATAGGGAGATAGAGAGATAGAGAGATAGAGAGATAAAGAGATAGAGAGATAGAGAGATAGAGAGATAGAGAGATAGAGAGATAGAGAGATAGAGAGATAGAGAGATAGAGAGATAGAGAGATAGAGAGATAGAGAGATAGAGAGATAGAGAGATAGAGAGATAGAGAGATAGAGAGATAGAGAGATAGAGAGATAGAGAGATAGAGAGATAGAGAGATAGAGAGATAGAGAGATAGAGAGATA
The DNA here is from genome assembly GCA_963971145.1 of Sussaba pulchella. NCBI lineage: Eukaryota > Metazoa > Arthropoda > Insecta > Hymenoptera > Ichneumonidae > Sussaba > Sussaba pulchella. The sequence goes on from CAXAQZ010000179.1 coordinate 5,180, forward strand.
GAGAGATAGAGAGATAGAGAGATAGAGAGATAGAGAGATGGAGAGATAGAGAGATAGAGAGATAGAGAGATAGAGAGATAGAGAGATAGAGAGATAGAGAGATAGAGAGATAGAGAGATAGAGAGATAGAGAGATAGAGAGATAGAGAGATAGAGAGATAGAGAGATAGAGAGATAGAGAGATAGAGAGATAGAGAGATAGAGAGATAGAGAGATAGAGAGATAGAGAGATAGAGAGATAGAGAGATAGAGAGATAGAAAGATAGAGAGATAGAGAGATAGAGAGATAGAGAGATAGAGAGATAGAGCGATAGAGAGATAGAGAGATAGAGAGATAAAGAGATAGAGAGATAGAGAGATAGAGAGATAGAGAGATAGAGAGATAGAGAGATAGAGAGATAGAGAGATAGAGAGATAGAGAGATAGAGAGATAGAGAGATAGAGAGATAGAGAGATAGAGAGATAGAGAGATAGAGAGATAGAGAGATAGAGAGATAGAGAGATAGAGAGATAGAGAGATAGAGAGACAGAGAGATAGAGAGTGAGAGAGATAGAGAGATAGAGAGATAGAGAGATAGAGAGATAGAGAGATAGAGAGATAGAGAGATAGAGAGATAGAGAGATAGAGAGATAGAGAGATAGAGAGATAGAGAGATCGAGAGATAGAGAGATAGAGAGACAGAGAGATAGAGAGATAGAGAGATAGAGAGATAGAGAGATAGAGAGATAGAGAGATAGAGAGATAGAGAGATAGAGAGATAGAGAGATAGAGAGATAGAGAGATAGAGAGATAGAGAGATAGAGAGATAGAGAGATAGAGAGATAGAGAGATAGAGAGATAGAGAGATAGAGAGATAGAGAGATAGAGAGATAGAGAGATAGAGAGATAGAGAGATAGAGAGATAGAGAGATAGAGAGATAGAGACATAGAGAGATAGAGAGATAGGGAGATAGAGAGATAGAGAGATAGAGAGATAGAGAGATAGAGAGATAAAGAGATAGAGAGATAGAGAGATAGAGAGATAGAGAGATAGAGAGATAGAGAGATAGAGAGATAGAGAGATAGAGAGATAGAGAGATAGAGAGATAGAGAGATAGAGAGATAGAGAGATAGAGAGATAGAGAGATAGAGAGATAGAGAGATAGAGAGATAGAGAGATAGAGAGATAGAGAGATAGAGAGATAGAGAGATAGAGAGATAGAGAGATAGAGAGATAGAGAGATGGAGAGATAGAGAGATAGAGAGATAGAGAGATAGAGAGATAGAGAGATAGAGAGATAGAGAGATAGAGAGATAGAGAGATAGAGAGATAGAGAGATAGAGAGATAGAGAGATAGAGAGATAGAGAGATAGAGAGATAGAGAGATAGAGAGATAGAGAGATAGAGAGATAGAGAGATAGAGAGATAGAGAGATAGAGAGATAGAGAGATAGAGAGATAGAGAGATAGAGAGATAGAAAGATAGAAAGATAGAGAGATAGAGAGATAGAGAGATAGAGAGATAGAGAGATAGAGAGATAGAGAGATAGAGAGATAAAGAGATAGAGAGATAGAGAGATAGAGAGATAGAGAGATAGAGAGATAGAGAGATAGAGAGATAGAGAGATAGAGAGATAGAGAGATAGAGAGATAGAGAGATAGAGAGATAGAGAGATAGAGAGATAGAGAGATAGAGAGATAGAGAGATAGAGAGATAGAGAGATAGAGAGATAGAGAGATAGAGAGATAGAGAGACAGAGAGATAGAGAGTGAGAGAGATAGAGAGATAGAGAGATAGAGAGATAGAGAGATAGAGAGATAGAGAGATAGAGAGATAGAGAGATAGAGAGATAGAGAGATAGAGAGATAGAGAGATAGAGAGATAGAGAGATAGAGAGATAGAGAGATCGAGAGATAGAGAGATAGAGAGACAGAGAGATAGAGAGATAGAGAGATAGAGAGATAGAGAGATAGAGAGATAGAGAGATAGAGAGATAGAGAGATAGAGAGATAGAGAGATAGAGAGATAGAGAGATAGAGAGATAGAGAGATAGAGAGATAGAGAGATAGAGAGATAGAGAGATAGAGAGATAGAGAGATAGAGAGATAGAGAGATAGAGAGATAGAGAGATAGAGAGATAGAGAGATAGAGAGATAGAGAGATAGAGAGATAGAGAGATAGAGAGATAGAGAGATAGAGAGATAGAGAGATAGAGAGATAGAGAGATAGAGAGATAGAGAGATAGAGAGATAGAGAGATAGAGAGATAGAGAGATAGAGAGATAGAGAGATAGAGAGATAGAGAGATAGAGAGATAGAGAGATAGAGAGATAGAGAGATAGAGAGATAGAGAGATAGAGAGATAGAGAGATAGAGAGATAGAGAGATAGAGAGATAGAGAGATAGAGAGATAGAGAGATAGAGAGATAGAAAGATAGAGAGATAGAGAGATAGAGAGATAGAGAGATAGAGAGATAGAGAGATAGAGAGATAGAGAGATAGAGAGATAGAGAGATAGAGAGACAGAGAGATAGAGAGATAGAGAGATAGAGAGATAGAGAGGTAGAGAGATAGAGAGATAGAGAGATAGAGAGATAGAGAGATAGAGAGATAGAGAGATAGAGAGATAGAGAGATAGAGAGATAGAGAGATAGAGAGATAGAGAGATAGAGAGATAGAGAGATAGAGAGATAGAGAGATAGAGAGATAGAGAGATAGAGAGATAGAGAGATAGAGAGAGAGATAGAGAGATAGAGAGATAGAGAGATAGAGAGATAGAGAGATAGAGAGATAGAGAGATAGAGAGATAGAGAGATAGAGAGATAGAGATGTTACGTCCCGAGATCGACTCCGACTTATATAAAATATCTTTACTCTTATATGTAATCAGCAATATACGTTATTATCGGGTGCAGAATAAATAACCATACATATGTAACCCTGTACTCCTACTTTTACGATTATTATATTCTATAAGCTTGAAGAGGTCGTATATTCTACTCATGTACTGCACACACACACATATGACAGTTTTATATTAATTACGTAGCAGCCCATACTGTACTTCCACTAATACTCAACGTACGAGACTCGACATATTTTTTTATACATTCTATACGACATTCACTATTATACCTTGCGTTAAGAAGCATCTACTGTACTTCAGGTATGACAATATCGACTGTACTCTACATACGACCTTTTAACATTGTATTCACGCTTAGGCTCCCACGCTTCATCGAGCCGTCAGCGGTCGATGCGACAGTCGGCGAGCGTAGACATAACATCCGCCGGCCCAAGGTTCGAACGCCAAACGTCTCACTCCACTCCTCTGTCGGCGAGTGTAGACATAACATCCGCTGGCCCGAGGTTCGAACGCCAAGCGTCTCACTCCACTCCTCTGTCGGCGAGTGTAGACATAACATCCGCCAGCCCGAGGTTCGAACGCCAAGCGTCTCACTCCACTCCATTGTCGGCGAGTGTAGACATAACATCCGTTGGCTCGAGACTCGAGCACCGAGCGCCTCACTCCACTGTCGGCGAGTGTAGACATAACATCCGTTGGCCCGAGACTCGAGCACCAAACGTCTCTTCCCACGGGCCTTAGACTTAGAATAATGCGCGCGCATCGCCTCAGCGACGCAGCTCGAGAGGAGGCTATCCCCACCAACATCTGAACAGTTATATTACTGGCCTGCGTGCCAGGCTCTTCGGTCATTCCGTCTGTATCTTCTGTACTTAGCGTCAGCGCGACTAAGAAATTATATACGCGTAGCATCTCGGGTACGAAGTAAATGTTTGCGAAGTTTCCGAGCGGTTATAAATCTGAAACTGTACAAGTGTTCCGTACGACATAATTCTTTTTACGCGAAACGAACAGACTGACTCCGCGGTGATCCTGTAAGTCGCGTAATAAAAGTTTACTCTCGTGTATCGTGCAACTTAAATATCAATATACATATTTTAACCATTTACGGTGTAACATCAGTGTCTCCTTGACTTCACCCGCTTCGATATTATCTCCATCATCGAAAATCCCAAAGAAAACGCTTATTAACCTTGTTACAACCTATTCTACTTTCAAACTCGTTTCATCTCAATCATTGCTCGTTCGCCTCTCTGCCACATGCAGTAGATGCCGAAACTCGCAACGATTCTCTCATCTCACTCTATCTCAATCGTTACTCGTTCGCCTCTTTGTCGCGCATACACCTGCGCACTGGACGCCCGAAACTTGTATCGATTCTTTTACTCTGCTGTGACTCTCCTGTGTTGTAATCATTACTCGTTCGCCTCCTTGTCGCGCAGTCGCTTGCGCACTCGACGCAGAAACTTGTAGTGGTTCTTTTATTCATTCCCAAGCTAAACTCGTCATACTCTTTGTGCCTCCTCTGTCATACACGCGTAGCACATTCCTCGCTTTATCCTCTACCTCGTTCGTGCCTCTACGCAACAGCCACGTCGCAGTGCTCATTGTCTCGAGCACTGGAGGCTGTAGCTAGCCGGCACTTCCCAGCCTATTTTATCTGAATAACAACATCCGTCACGATAACCCGAACAGCCACGTCCGCTGTTAACCGTCGCGTATACATCCTATGGGTAGAAGGCGAGGCGGTTGTAAATTCAACTCTCGAAGACGGGACGCTATTAAGCTCGGTAAAAGTAAAAGTCCGCCGGGACATAGTGTGCCAGAGAAAAGACTATATCTCGCTTTAAAAGAAATCGTCGAGTTCGTGAACGCGACACCTATACTACCTCGGATTATTTCCGACGTCATTCTTCCAACACCGATAGAGCTCGTACGGCAAAGAACGGCTGACCTCGAGGCAGTTACCAGCACAGCTGATCGACCCAATTCCGACGTCGAGGCCATCACGTACAACCAAGCCATCATCACCCTCTACGCTCTTCCGCTCGAATAATCATCGAAAGGTACAACACATAATTAATAAATAATACACACACTCTATTCAATATTCGGAAATAAATTAGTCCTTTTAGTCCTCATCCCGGACGAGCACATTCTCGTGCAAATTGAGGATCAATACCTGTTATTTCGCGCGTTTCCAAATTTTGCTTTTTAAAAGTATAACATTTGCATCCGCGACGTAACAGTAAATTTCTGGTGACAGCGGTGGGATACCTTAAGTCACTGGTTTATTTCCGAACTCACTCCATTATTCATATCGGTCAAAATGGCTTCGACACGCTCAAATAAATTAGGCGAAAAGACGGAGGAAGAACTCCGTGCTGACGAACAAAGGCTGCTCGAATTTGAGAAAGAATTAAAAAACCAACAAAAAGCAATTCAAGACCGTGAAAAAGGTTTAAAGAAAGATTTTAATACTATATTGGAACGCGAAAATAAACTCATAGAACAAGAACAGCTACAAGCAAAGCGCTTCGCTGAATTTAAAACTCCCGAAGACGGTGCGTACGGACCACCCGGTAGCACCCCAGAACACCCGATGTCCGCAGTATTTGATGAATTAACGCAACTTAAAAGAGAGATGGCGGAATTAAGAAATTCGGCAAATAATCGAAATAACGTTAACGTATCCCCGGATGCATTTCTTGGTCCGCGAACCAACAAGCCGTCTCTCTCATACAAGGACGCCTTAGAAGCAGTACCGACGTTCGACGGCGTGAATATGCCCGTATTAAAATTCTCACGCGCATGCCAGCGGATACGCGAGCTATTCCCGCCGGTAAACGAAGCCATCGTGGCTCGACTTCTTAGAAACAAACTCAAGGGTAGAGCCTACACTGCTGTCGAAGACGACACCTTTTTGACAATTGGCGACTTTTGTAACAAGTTAAAGACAATTTTTGGTAGTGCAAAGACAGTCAATCAGTACCGCGGTGACCTCGGGAGCATTGCAAAAACAAAAAATGAACATATCATTGATTACATCAGTCGAGTCAAAGACCTCCATTGCGCCATAATTGATGGAGAAACCGCGGGCCTCGGAGAGCTCTCGGCGCTAAACAAACAATATCTCGAAAAAGAAACCCTCGACTGTTTCATTGCCGGGTTGCCACCAGATTACAGATTCCGATTAAAATTAGAGGGATACGAGAGTCTCACCGATGCCTACGCAACTGCCATTCGCGTCGAGAAAGAAATAGATCGCGATAATACTCGTTTCAAGCCGGAAATTAAAGAAACATCTCCAACAGCATCGGTTAAAATCGCGTCTTCGTCCTCCTCGCAATCTGTAGTTTGTCCGCAATGTAACAAAAAGGGGCATCTCGCAGAAAAATGCTGGGCTATTCACCCAGAACTCAGACCAAAACGCAAACCGCTTCCGCGCACGGAAGGCGCAGTTTGCTCGTATTGTAACAAGCAAGGCCATACGGTTGAGCAATGTTTCGCGAAACAACGGAACGAAAAATATTCGGGAAACGCGAAGCCCCGTCCGATGGAACAGGGGACCAGTCGGACGGAGATCGCTCAACAGCGCCCCGTGAAATATATACAAGCGGAGGACGGCCCGTCGAGCGAGTCGTCCGAACAGCAAACGTCCGATTAAGTCATTCTTCGTATATACCGGTAGTAGAAATTGCGTCACCTCAGCTTAAGGACAAAAATGACTTCCTAGTAGATTCCGGATGCGATCCAAATTTAATAAAAAAGAGCGCATTATGCGAAGACGTCGAAGTCAATCCGTATTCCATTTTAAAATTGCAAGGCATTTCAGAGACACCGGTCTACACCAGAGGGGAAACCGAAATCGATATAGTAGAAACTAAAAGTACATTTCATATTGTCGATGACGAATTTCCAATCCAGCAAGCGGCTATATTAGGATCCGAATTTCACGGACTGAATAGGGCTACTATAGATTGGGATCGTGAAGCAGTCACATGGAGCAATCACGTGCTCCCATTCAAGACATCTTTTAAGACTCTCATTCCCCAGCGGTCAAGCCGCGTCGTCTCGGCCAAGGTTATAAACACAGACACGACGGACGGTTATATTCCTCGTTTAGATCTGGGCGACGGTATCTACGCAGGCGAAGCCCTCGTTACGAATCACAACGGGTTAATATATATTAAAGTCTCCAACACAACCGAGCGCGACGTAGATATTCTATTACCCCCACAGACTCTCGAGCCATACGAGCTCTTCGAGCTCAAGGACACACACGTGTTAACTGCATGCGTTACGAATGACGAAATCAAATCGAAAGCCGATAAAGTGAAGACTCTCCTCCGCCTCGAGCATTTGAATGAGGAGGAGCGAGACAGCATATATTCATTAATCGACGAGAGTGCCGACTTATTTCATATACCCGGTGCTCATTTAGAACCGACTAACGCGATCGAACATAAAATCACGACAACTGATGACCAACCTGTTTTTACGCGACAATATAGATTTCCACCCGCGTATAAGGATGAAATAACTAAACAGGTGACAGACCTCATTACGGGAAAAATTATCGAGCCATCTGAATCACCCTATAGTTCACCCGTATGGATCGTTCCTAAAAAAGCAGATTCTTCCGGTAAACCACGATGGCGGATGGTGATCGATTACAGGGGTCTTAATGAAAAAACTATTGGTGATGCTTACCCGCTACCCAATATTACTGAGATTCTTGATCAACTTGGTAGCGCCAAATATTTTTCCGTTTTCGATTTGGCCAGCGGGTTCCATCAAATCAAAATAAATTCAGTCGACGCGCCGAAAACGGCATTTTCTACGCCATTTGGCCATTATCAATTTAGCCGCATGCCATTTGGGCTTAAAAATGCTCCCGCAACGTTCCAACGTCTTATGGACAGGGTGTTGTGCGGACTACAAGGAACGGAACTTTTTGTTTATCTAGATGATATCGTTATCTACGCGAGCTCTCTTCAAGAGCACGCTATTAAATACCGAAGGCTTGTCGAACGCCTTCGTAAAGCCAATCTCAGCCTACAACCAGACAAGTGCGAGTTTCTTCGCAAGGAGGTGGCCTATCTGGGCCACGTACTTAGTGAAGAAGGGGTAAAACCTGACCCCCGTAAACTCGATTCCATTAAAAATTATCCTCGTCCCGATACTCCTACGAAAATCAAACAATTTCTTGGATTAGCGGGATATTACCGCAGATTTATCGAAAATTTCTCAGCTATTGCGCGACCAATGACGCAATTATTAAAAAAGCAAAGTACATTCGTGTGGACTGACGCACAGGAGCAAGCTTTCTCAACGCTCAAAGAGGCACTGTGTAATGCCCCTGTCCTTCAGCACCCGGATTTTACAAAACCATCCATTATAACAACGGACGCATCGAACAGTGCTATAGGCGCGATAATAAGCCAGGGCGTTGTCGGTAAAGATAGGCCGGTATCGTATACTTCGAGAACTCTCACAAAGGCAGAGGAGAATTATTCGACTATAGAGAAAGAACTCTTGGCTATAGTATATGCGGTAACACAGTTCAGACCATATGTATACGGTCGAGAATTCACACTCGTCACCGACCATAAGCCGCTCGTCTGGCTTCACTCGATAAAAGATCCCGCTAACCGTTTGGTCCATTGGAGACTCAAGCTAGCAAATTATCAATACAAAATAATATACAAGCCCGGTAGAATTAACGGCAACGCCGATGCGCTCTCGCGTAACCCGCCAGAGACGTCTGTCTTAGTAGTCACGCCCCATACCAACGCGAGCAACGACTTAGACATCGACGACGAATCGTCTATATTCGATCCGAGGTCATCCGTAACACCCGATTCCCTCAGAACGAAAACGAAGCGCGCCCCGACTTAGGCTTGGCAACGCCGCGAGATATCGATAACGAAACGGTAGAGCAGCCAGCCGAAACCGACGGCGATAACAGGGATTCGGACGTTGCGGGCGCGCCTGGCGAAAGCGACGATTCATCAGACGACGACTCTGAAATATTCGATCCTGCCACTGTACCGTATAATTTGACTGAGACACCAAGCGGGGTGAGCGAGACATTCCGAATGAGAACCACGAGAGACAGGCTGACAATGCAAAACGATAGCCTGGTCTGCTTCGTCACTACTAAAGGCCAGCCGGTCGACGCTGGAGTGAAAGATCTTGATTCTATTGGACAATTGCCTAAGGTCACAGACCTTACTTTCTGTAGAGTACGACCGTTGCTCATTAAAAATAAACGGATTTTCTTACTACCAATAAAATCAGATCTACGAGCGAACGCCTCGATCGACGATCTTAACGAAACTTTAACATCACTCAGAGACGCGATCCAGGAATTGCAATTAATTTCCTTAAGCTTTGCAAAAACCGATGCGATCGACCACATACCATGGGTCGACATCGAATGTAGCATAAAAGATCATTTACACGACGTACCAATGTTAGTAACAATTTGTCAACAATTAATAATCACGCCTTCAGAAAGGGACAGAAGCGCTATTATTATCGAGAATCACGACTCACTCCTGGGTGGTCACAAGGGCGTTAACAAAACGTACAAACGTATTCGCGATAAATATTTTTGGAAAAATATGAAAAAAGAAATTCAGGAGTATATACAACACTGCCGAGGGTGTCAACTCAAGAAGTTAGTTAGAGTAAAAACAAAACAACCAATGGTACTAACCGACACGCCAGGTGCGGCATTCGACAAAATATCTATGGATATTGTAGGGCCCTTGCGGGCGACCAATAAAGGTAACACCCATATACTTACGATTCAGGACCTTCTCACTAAATATTCGCTAGCCATTCCCCTCAACGGCACCACATCCATTGACATTTCGAACGCCTTCACGAAGAATTTCATCGCGAGGTTTGGGGCACCCAAGGCTCTTCTCACCGACCAGGGCGCAAACTTCTGTAGTAGCTTGATGCGCAACATTGCTAAGAAATTTCGTATCAAACAATGCAGAACTACGGCCTTCCATCCGCAAACGAACGGCTCTATCGAGCGCTCGCATCACGTGCTGACGGAATATTTAAAGCAGTACGTCGACCGCCACCACGAATGGGACGAGCTACTCGAAATGGCTATGTTCTCGTACAACACAAGTCAACACGAGGGTACCGGCTTTAGTCCTCACGAACTCGTCTTCGGTAAGCTGGCCAGACAACCCTCGAATCACCAAGGAATCGAAGAACATCAGGATCAATCGTACACGGACTACCTCAAGGACCTGTTCACTAAAATCCACGGGGTCCAGGAGCTAGCTGCCGAAAATCTGAAACATGCGAAAGAAAAATCAAAAAATTATTACGATCGAAAAATAAACCCACAAGATTTTGGCGTAGGTGATACAGTACTTATGCTAAAAGAACCTACGGGTGGGAAATTTGGAGATCAATACTCGGAACCCTGTAAAGTCGTAGAATTGCTTTCGGGGGGAAACGTTAAAATTGACCATAAAGGGAGACACAGGATCGTCCACACGAACAAACTACGCCTCACGCAATTGAAACCGTAACTCTGTTGCAGGATGCGTGTTACCAAGGTCATCTTGGCCCTGTGCCTCTATTTCACCGAAGCCCGTGCCATCATCGGGTACGACTGTGGAGGTTCTGTTTTGAACGCCACCACTATATCGCTCAACGACGTCGGGGAATGTGATGACCCGATCCCCGAACCTAAGCCAACATCGACCTACATTCAACTCTTGCAGCTCTCGGAATTCGACAGCACCGAGGTCATTCAGTGCAAGGTTGAGATCGACCGAACCATCACCCACTGCGGAATGCATTCTCATAACTCTGCAGTGCAGGGCGGTCGACAAACTTATCTTCACGACCTGGACGAAAAAGCATGTCGGCGTCTCCAAGAAACCGGCATAATTCGTCTCGGATTTACTGCCGAAATCATTGGACTCCAGAAAAACGCAACAGCCTACCGATCGATCACCATGGGAGGTGGCCTCGACACAGATGGGAACTGCGAGGAAACACACTACAGTGACCCATATGGTAGCTGGAGCGACGTGTTCGTCACTGCTACCGTTAAAATTGGGATCTACAACTATCACGCCACGGTCAACTTCGCTCAGGGAAAAATTCTGCTACCATCAGGAACACAATGTACCCTCAGCGACGAGCAGTGCATGGACAACCAAGGCAACAGTGCCTTCTGGAGCACGGCACCCATCGACACTTGCGGATTCTCGCGTTACGACGTACTGTACGAAGGCTTAGCTACGAAATTGGAATCAACGGAAGACGGGAAGCGTGCACCAGATGTTTACACGCTTAACACCCAGTCGACAACGTTTGCTCTGGCGAAACATGCAGAGTATCCGATCTGTGGCTACACCCTAATTCGTACAGAACATCCGAAATTATTCATCCTGGAAACATCAAGGGGACAATCGCCTGCCACCATGCGAAAGGTCTCAGTCAACAACCTTGACATGTTCTCATACATTAATTCAAAATTTGTTTATGTTGAGAAGCACGTGCGTACACAAATCAAAGGCTTGTACAAGGACGTGGTGACGCAACGGTGCAAACTGGAACGACAAGTGTTGCAGAACGCGTTATCGACTGCAGCTATCCTACCCGAGAAATTCGCGTACACCGTCATGAAAGGCCCAGGCTACATGGCAGTCATCGCAGGGGAGGTAGCACACATCGTCAAGTGCGTGGCCGTCGACTGCAAGCTAAGGAAAACATCTGTTTGTTACAACGAGCTACCCGTGACATACAACAACGAGACCTACTTTCTGTCTACAACCTCAAGAATGCTATTAAAATCAGCAACCCAAGTCGAATGTGATCCTTTGCTTCCCACGCAATATCAAATCGAGGGAACTTGGTATCGATTCACACCACAACCAATCGAGGTAATCCAACCACAACAGTTACAACCTCTCAAAAGACCTACTTGGAGATATGTGTCACCCAGCGACCTTGCGATCAGTGGCATATATTCCGAAACTGACATACAACAGCTGCGGGACAGAATCATGTTCCCCGCAGAAAAACCCGGCTTGCTTAATCATCTGGCAAGAGGTTCAGCAGGATACGGCATCGCCCCAGGGACAATCTCTCTGCAAGGACTGCTGGACGAAAATACTCTCAATCGCATCGCCGAAAACGCCGCAGACAAGATGTGGTCAATCTTTCTCGAGTTTGGCACTGCCAGTGCAGGCCTCATCGGGATCTTCCTAATAATTCGCATCATCAAATTTTCAATCGACACATGTGTGCACGGATATGCGCTTCATTCGCTTTACGGCTGGAGCTTGTATCTGCTCGGTGCCGTTTGGAACTCCATCACAGGCCTTCTGCTAATGCTAGCCCACAAAAAGGAATTGCAAAGGCAAACCGAGGTCAGCAACAACGAACAGCTGCGCGAAGTCATCGTGAGTCCCGAAAGATCAACAACACCTGAGACACCGAGCGCACCTGAACGATCTTCGATTTACCCCGATTTACGACCCCAAGAACCTATTAGACTTTCCGGAGTCGAACCGGACCTTAGCGATCGTCTTGCCAATATTCGAACTTAGAGCATAGGCACTATGTTCGAACGTAAGGAGGGGCGTGTTACGTCCCGAGATCGACTCCGACTTATATAAAATATCTTTACTCTTATATGTAATCAGCAATATACGTTATTATCGGGTGCAGAATAAATAACCATACATATGTAACCCTGTACT
>CAXAQZ010000180.1:0-5000 GCA_963971145.1 Sussaba pulchella
AAAAACATAACTTTCTTCTTATCGCATTAACGTGACAATCAATATCAAAACGTGGTTAAAAAATTTTTTTTCAAATAATTTTTCATCGAAATGAAATAAATAAAACTTCATTTTTCGACCGTAGATCGACCGCTTTTTCTTGAAACCAAAAAAAAAAAAAAAAAAATTCGTTTGTAAAATAATAAGAACATTAAAATTATTCCAGGCGTAGACCGATCGGTTTTTCTGAAATTCGAAAAAAAAAAAAATTTTTTTCATGAAACGCGAAAACCATTTTGACCTAAAATTTATTCTAATAAATTGATGAAAAAAATTGGTATCGAAAAACGAAAGAGGATTTTAAAATCCACACGTAGACCGATCGCATGTACATTGAGTTTACGCGTAGACCGACCGCACTCGGGAATAATCCACGCGTAGACCGACCGCGACCAGGGTTGTTCGACGCGTAGACCGATCGCATGTACATTGGGTTGACGCGTAGACCGATCGCCCTCGGAAATAATCCACGCGTAGACCGACCGCGACCAGAGTTGTTCGACGCGTAGACCGATCGCATTCTCGAAAAGTAAAAGAACATAACTTTCTTCTTATCGCATTAACGCAACGATCAATATCAAAACGTGCTTAAAAATTTTTTTTTTAAAATTATTTTTCCATCGGAATAAAATGAATAAACCTTAAATTTTTACCCGTAGATCGACCTTTTTTTCTTGAACCCAAAAAAAAAAAAAAAAATTCGGTTGTAAAATAATAAGAACATTAAAATGATTCCAGGCGTAGACCGATCGGTTTTTTTGAAATTCGAAAATGAAGAAAAAAATTTTTCATGAAACGCGAAAAAAATTTGACCTAAAATTTATTCTAATGAATTGATGAAAAAAATTGATATCGAAAACGAAAGAGTAATTTGAAATCCACACGTAGACCGATCGCATGTATATTGAGTTGACGCGTAGACCGACCGCACTCGGAAATAATCCACGCGTAGACCGACCGCGACCAGAGTTGTTCGACGCGTAGACCGATCGCATGTACATTGAGTTGACGCGTAGACCGATCGCACTCGGGAATAATCCACGCGTAGACCGACCGCGACCAGAGTTGTTCGACGCGTAGACCGATCGCTTTCTCGAAAAGTAAAAAAACATAACTTTCTTCTTATCGCATTGACGTGACAATCAATATCAAAACGTGGTTAAAAAATTTTTTTTCAAATTATTTTTTCATCGAAATGAAATAAATAAACCTTCATTTTTCGACCGTAGATCGACCGCTTTTTCTTGAAACCAAAAAAAAAAAAAAAAAATTCGTTTGTAAAATAATAAGAACATTAAAATTATTCCAGGCGTAGACCGATCGGTTTTTCTGAAATTCGAAAATGAAGAAAAAAAATTTTCATGTAACGCGAAAAAAAATTTGACCTAAAATTTATTCTAATGGATTGATGAAAAAAATTGATATCGAAAAACGAAAGAGGAATTTAAAATCCACACGTAGACCGATCGCATGTACATTGAGTTGACGCGTAGACCGACCGCACTCGGGAATAATCCACGCGTAGACCGACCGCGACCAGAGTTGTTCGACGCGTAGACCGATCGCTTTCTCGAAAAGTAAAAAAACATAACTTTCTTCTTATCGCATTAACGTAACAATCAATATCTAAACGTGGTTAAAAAGTTTTTTTAAAAATTATTTTTTCATCGAAATGAAATAAATAAACCTTCATTTTTCGACCGTAGATCGACCGCTTTTTCTTGAAACCAAACAAAAAAAAAAAAAAAATTCGTTTGTAAAATAATAAGAACATTAAAATTATTCCAGGCGTAGACCGATCGGTTTTTCTGAAATTCGAAAAAAAAAAAATTTCTTTCATGAAACGCGAAAACCATTTTGACCTAAAATTTATTCTAATAAATTAATGAAAAAAAATTGGTATCGAAAAACGAAAGAGGATTTTAAAATCCACACGTAGACCGATCGCGTGTACATTGAGTTTACGCGTAGACCGACCGCACTCGGGAATAATCCACGCGTAGACCGACCGCGACCAGAGTTGTTCGACGCGTAGACCGATCGCATGTACATTGGGTTGACGCGTAGACCGATCGCCCTCGGAAATAATCCACTCGTAGACCGACCGCGACCAGAGTTGTTCGACGCGTAGACCGATCGCATTCTCGAAAAGTAAAAGAACATAACTTTCTTCTTATCGCATTAACGTAACGATCAATATCGAAACGTGCTTAAAAATTTTTTTTTTTTAATTATTTTTCCATCGGAATGAAATGAATAAACCTTAAATTTTTACCCGTAGATCGACCTTTTTTTCTTGAACCCAAAAAAAAAAAAAAAAATTCGGTTGTAAAATAATAAGAACATTAAAATGATTCCAGGCGTAGACCGATCGGTTTTTTTGAAATTCGAAAATGAAGAAAAAATTTTTTCATGAAACGCGAAAAAAAATTTGACCTAAAATTTATTCTAATGAATTGATGAAAAAAATGATATCGAAAAAACGAAAGGAGGAATTTAAAATCCACACGTAGACCGATCGCATGTATATTGAGTTGACGCGTAGACCGACCGCACTCGGAAATAATCCACGCGTAGACCGACCGCGACCAGAGTTGTTCGACGCGTAAACCGATCGCATGTACATTGAGTTGACGCGTAGACCGATCGCACTCGGGAATAATCCACGCGTAGACCGACCGCGACCAGAGTTGTTCGACGCGTAGACCGATCGCTTTCTCGAAAAGTAAAAAAACATAACTTTCTTCTTATCGCATTAACGTAACAATCAATATCAAAACGTGGTTAAAAAATTTTTTTTCAAATTATTTTTTCATCGAAATGAAATAAATAAACCTTCATTTTTCGACCGTAGATCGACCGCTTTTTCTTGAAACCAAAGAAAAAAAAAAAAAATTCGTTTGTAAAATAATAAGAACATTAAAATTATTCCAGGCGTAGACCGATCGGTTTTTCTGAAATTCGAAAAAAAAAAAATTTCTTTCATGAAACGCGAAAACCATTTTGACCTAAAATTTATTCTAATAAATTGATAAAAAAAAATTGGTATCGAAAAACGAAAGAGGATTTTAAAATCCACACGTAGACCGATCGCATGTACATTGAGTTGACGCGTAGACCGACCGCACTCCGGAATAATCCACGCGTAGACCGACCGCAACCAGAGTTGTTCGACGCGTAGACCGATCGCATGTACATTGAGTTGACGCGTAGACCGATCGCCCTCGGAAATAATCCACGCGTAGACCGACCGCGACCAGAGTTGTTCGACGCGTAGACCGATCGCATTCTCGAAAAGTAAAAGAACATAACTTTCTTCTTATCGCATTAACGTAATAATCAATATCAAAACGTGCTTAAAAATTTTTTTTTTTAAATTATTTTCCATCGGAATGAAATGAATAAACCTTAAATTTTTACCCGTAGATCGACCTTTTTTTCTTGAACCCAAAAAAAAAAAAAAATTCGGTTGTAAAATAATAAGAATATTAAAATGATTCCAGGCGTAGACCGATCGGTTTTTTTGAAATTCAAAAATGAAGAAAAAAATTTTTCATGAAACGCGAAAACCAATTTGACCTAAAATTTATTCTAATGAATTGATGAAAAAAATTGATATCGAAAAACGAAAGAGGAATTTAAAATCCACACGTAGACCGATCGCATGTATATTGAGTTGACGCGTAGACCGACCGCACTCGGAAATAATCCACGCGTAGACCGACCGCGACCAGAGTTGTTCGACGCGTAGACCGATCGCATGTACATTGAGTTGACGCGTAGACCGATCGCACTCGGGAATAATCCACGCGTAGACCGACCGCGACCAGAGTTGCTCGACGCGTAGACCGATCGCTTTTTCGAAGAGTAAAAGAAAATAACTTTCTTCTTATCGTATTAATGTAACAATCAATATCAAAACGTGGTTAAAAAATTTTTTTTTTCCAAATTGTTTTTTCATCGAAATGAAATAAATAAACCTTCATTTTTTACCCGTAGATCGACCGCTTTTTCTTGAAACCAAAAAAAAAAAAAAAATTTCGTTTGTAAAATAATAAGAACATGAAAATTATTCCAGGCGTAGACCGATCGGTTTTTCTGAAATTCGAAAGAAAAAAAATTTTCTTCATGAAACGCGAAAACCATTTTGACCAAAAATTTATTCTAATAAATTGATGAAAAAAAATTGGTATCGAAAAACTCGCTTTCTCGAAAAGTAAAAGAACATAACTTCCTTCTTATCGCATTAACGTAACAATCAATATCAAAACGTGCTTAAAAATTTTTTTTTTCAAATTATTTTTCCATCGGAATGAAATGAATAAACCTTAAATTTTTACCCGTAGATCGACCGCTTTTTCTTAAACCCGAAAAGAAATAAAAAAATTTGGTTGTAAAATAATAAGAACATTAAAATTATTCCAGGGGTAGACCGATCGGTTTTTTTGAAATTCGAAAAAAAAAATTTTTTTTTTCATGAAACGCGAAAATTAATTTTACCTTAAATTTGTTCTAATAAATTGATGAAAGAAATTGGTATCGAAAAACGAAAGAGGAATTTCAAATCCACGCGTAGACCGACCGCGGGCAGAGTTGTTCGTTGCGTAGACCGATCGCATGTACATTGAGTTGACGCGTAGACCGATCGCACTCGGAAATAATCCATCCGCAGACCGACCGCGACCAGGGTTGTTCGACGCGTAGACCGATCGCTTTTTCGAAAAGTAAAAGAACATAACTTTCTTCTTATCGCATTAACGTAACAATCAATATCAAAACGTGCTTAAAAATTTTTTTTTTCAAATTATTTTTCTATCGGAATGAAATGAATAAACCTTAATTTTTCACCCGTAGATCGACCGCTTTTTCTTAAACCCAAAAAAAAAAAAAATTCGTTTGTAAAATAATAAGAACATTAAAATTATTCCAGGCGTAGACCGATCGGTTTTTCTGAAATTCGA
>CAXAQZ010000180.1:12500-14007 GCA_963971145.1 Sussaba pulchella
TTTTAAATCGATAACAATTGTTAATATCTTTGATCGATAACGTACGCGAAAAACAAATGTCAACCTTTCTCGTCTACTTTTTTGTCGCTACCCCGCACGTTTGCGTGAGTAACTTAAAGTTATCGAGTGACACGTATGAAACACGCTTTTGTACGTTACAAACATATTTTATCTTATTGTCATCGTTAATGGAATCGCTTCCCAACGCGATATAGGTTGCCACGAAAACGTTGCGACGAATTTCGGAGGGCTCTCATTACAACACGCTTGTAAAGGCGTGGTTGTATTATTATGATTGCCTCGTTCGAATATAAGCGAGATGCATCAGAAATTATGTACATCGGTTGAAAAAGCTTACATATCGCACATAACGGTAGCAGATGGAGCAAGCACAGCGACAAATACGATCGCGGTTTAAATTTGTGCTTACAACCCAGCTTCGCCCAGCGTGTGTTACCTTAATCGTTGTACCAATGATAATTTCGCAATCTCGTCTCGCTTAAAAACAGTTTTATTTATTTTTGACTTAAAAAAGACAATATAATAAATAATATTTCTTTTTCGATGCGTCAGCATCTTCATGTTATTAAAGCATTTCGTACACTTTTTGTTTGTTTCGCTGCTATTTTATAAAGCGAGCGTTGTACGTTAATGATCCTTCCGCAGGTTCACCTACGGAAACCTTGTTACGACTTTTACTTCCTCTAAATGATCAAGTTTGGTCATCTTCCCAGCAACATCGGCAATGCCGTAACATTGCCGCGCACCAGTCCGAAGACCTCACTAAATCATTCAATCGGTAGTAGCGACGGGCGGTGTGTACAAAGGGCAGGGACGTAATCAACGCGAGCTTATGACTCGCGCTTACTGGGAATTCCTCGTTCATGGGGAATAATTGCAAGCCCCAATCCCTAGCACGAAGGAGGTTCAGCGGGTTACCCGGGCCTTTCGGCCAGGGAAGACACGCTGATTCCTTCAGTGTAGCGCGCGTGCGGCCCAGAACATCTAAGGGCATCACAGACCTGTTATTGCTCAATCTCGTGCGGCTAGAAGCCGCCTGTCCCTCTAAGAAGATTTGTTTGTACGTCGGTAGTAAAAACCACCCAACCGAAGCCGGGGGCCTTCGAGATACCAGAAAGTACGCCTATTTAGCAGGCTAGAGTCTCGTTCGTTATCGGAATTAACCAGACAAATCGCTCCACCAACTAAGAACGGCCATGCACCACCACCCACCGAATCAAGAAAGAGCTATCAATCTGTCAATCCTTCCGGTGTCCGGGCCTGGTGAGGTTTCCCGTGTTGAGTCAAATTAAGCCGCAGGCTCCACTCCTGGTGGTGCCCTTCCGTCAATTCCTTTAAGTTTCAGCTTTGCAACCATACTTCCCCCGGAACCCAAAAGCTTTGGTTTCCCGGAAGCTGCCCGCCGAGTCATCGGAGGAACTTCGGCGGATCGCTAGCTGGCATCGTTTATGGTTAGAACTAGGGCGGTATCTGATCGCCTTCGAAC
>CAXAQZ010000181.1:0-12414 GCA_963971145.1 Sussaba pulchella
ACACTTACACTTACACTTACGCTTGCACTTACACTTACACTTACACTTACACTTACACTTACACTTACACTTACACTTACACTTACACTTACACTTACACTTACACTTAAACTTACACTTACACTTACACTTACACTTACACTTACACTTACACTTACACTTACACTTACACTTACACTTACACTTACACTTACACTTACACTTACACTTACACTTACACTTACACTTACAGTTACACTTACACTTACACTTGAACTTACACTTACACTTACACTTACACTTACACTTACACTTACACTTACACTTACACTTACACTTACACTTACACTTACACTTACACTTACACTTACACTTACACTTACACTTACACTTACACTTACACTTACACTTACACTTACACTTACACTTACACTTACACTTACACTTACACTTACACTTACACTTACACTTACACTTACACTTACACTTACACTTACACTTACACTTACACTTACACTTACACTTACACTTACACTTACACTTACACTTACACTTACACTTACACTTACACTTACACTTACACTTACACTTACACTTACACTTACACTTACACTTACACTTACACTTACACTTACACTTACACTTACACTCACACTCACACTCACACTCACACTCACACTTACACTTACACTTACACTTACACTTACACTTACACTTACACTTACACTTACACTTACACTTACACTTACACTTACACTTACACTTACACTTACACTTACACTTACACTTACACTTACACTTACACTTACACTTACACTTACACTTACACTTACACTTACACTTACACTTACACTTACACTTACACTTACACTTACACTTACACTTACACTTACACTTACACTTACACTTACACTTACACTTACACTTACACTTACACTTACACTTACACTTACACTTACACTTACACTTACACTTACACTTACACTTACACTTACACTTACACTTACACTTACACTTACACTTACACTTACACTTACACTTACACTTACACTTACACTTACACTTACACTTACACTTACACTTACACTTACACTTACACTTACACTTACACTTACACTTACACTTACACTTACACTTACACTTACACTTACACTTACACTTACACTTACACTTACACTTACACTTACACTTACACTTACACTTACACTTACACTTACACTTACACTTACACTTACACTTACACTTACACTTACACTTACACTTACACTTACACTTACACTTACACTTACACTTACACTTACAATTACACTTACACTTACACTTACACTTACACTTACACTTACACTTACACTTACACTTACACTTACACTTACACTTACACTTACACTTACACTTACACTTACACTTACACTTACACTTACACTTACACTTACACTTACACTTACACTTACACTTACACTTACACTTACACTTACACTTACACTTACACTTACATTTACACTTACACTTACACTTACACTTACACTTACACTTACACTTACACTTACACTTACACTTACACTTACACTTACACTTACACTTACACTTACACTTACACTTACACTTACACTTACACTTACACTTACACTTACACTTACACTTACACTTACACTTACACTTACACTTACACTTACACTTACACTTACACTTACACTTTCACTTACACTTACACTTACACTTACACTTACACTTACACTTACACTTACACTTACACTTACACTTACACTTACACTTACACTTACACATACACTTACACATGGGACGTTGATGACTTTACCTCCTCGTGGTACATCCTGGATAACGCTAAAATAGTCAATTAAAAAATTGTGTTCTAACCTAGAAATTATAAGGTTTATCGAAAAAAGTTTTTCACAAAAGTTGTCAGTTTTGACATGACAAAATTTTTGATCGGAGTAGTATTTTTCGAGATAAATTAAATGTAAGATTAAAATTGGACACCCTGTATATCGATAGAGAAACGTTTGTAGTTGAATGTAGTGGAAGAATTTTCGTTTTTAGTAAAAAAACAAAAAAGTTATAAATTTTTATTGCAATTTTGAAAAAAAAAATTTTTTAAGCTTACAGGTTCACTTCCGTGTACTCACAATAACCGCTTAACGCCGTACTCAACACGGAAACATTTTCAGCTTCGACATAAACATTTTCAGTGTGTCAGAAATGTATTCCCTCCTAGCATAAGAATATAATTGAATGGAAAAAAAAATTTTAATACGCGTAGCAAATAGCCCTTACCGAATTTTCTCGGCGAATCAAAAATTAACATATAATTACATCATTACAAGCACATCACTGTATCATATGAGCAACGAACATGAGATTCAACGTGACGTAAGGTTTTCGGGAATAACAACGACAAGGTGCTTTTCAAAAGAGCGCTAAGTACTCGCGTGCCATACATTTCTTGGAGCATGGACGGATTGAGGCTCACTGATCTGACGCGCGGTCGGGTGCCTTCGTGAGCGCTCGACCATCAACGAAGCTCGGGCGACCGCGCGACGCTCGAGATAATTCGAGCGTGACGTCATCACTTCATCTCGCGAAAAAAGTCAGTCTGGGATGAAACCCAGCTGGGACGAAACCCAAGTGGGAAAAGGCGGAACGGCGAAAGTCAGTTAGCCACCATCCCAAATAAATCGATATTCAAGCCGAAAAAATCAAGATATCGAGCCTTTCAGAAGAATGATTTATTTTTTATTGATTTAAAAGCAAAAACCTAAATTATTGTTTTTAATGTTTGTCGGAATTTTCCTAGTTTCGAAAAATAAAAATTAAAAAATCAAATATAAGCAAAAAAGATCCCATTCCAAATTTATATAGAAACTTGATTTTTTCGAGCACAGAATACATGAAAAAAAATTCATCGATTTTAAAAATATCGCTTAGTCTGATTTCCCTTATTTTTCATTCTTTTAGTTTTTCTAAGGGGCAGGGGGCGGTGGGAAAATTTCCCAAAAAATCAAGAGATATTTTTGGGTTACCCCAAACTGAATAAAAAATTGCCAACCATTTCTGAAGGGGTGAGGGTTTTGACCCGTTCGAATTCAGCGGGCTTTCCCCATATATATACGTAAGAAATCATGATTTATTTGTATACAAAGCACGCGAACTAGCTGTTGTGGCGAAAGGCAAGTGTCGCGTCGCTCTCATGCCTTTGTCCTCATCCAAACAGCCTATTTATTTCCCGCTAAAAAACAATATTTAATTTCAATTCATTGTCGTATTAGACCAAATAAATATTATTTGTCATCAATAAGATCGTTATTCAAATGGAATGAATCATTTTCGTTTCAAGGGATCCCTCGCTTTTTTTACCATATTAAGTTTTAACACACATTGCAGAGAATAAGATTGGAGCTAACGAGGTCGGCGATGTCACCGGTGAGTTTCTCCCGCTCTTGATCAGCCCGATTGGAGACCAACTGAAATTCGAAAAAGCGGTCGCTGCCTACCAACACCAACGAACGTAAGTTTGAAACCGAGACATCGACTTCAGTTTTGTCGCCTGTTTAAATTATCTGACGATTTATGAATAGATATCCTCTTTTTTCGTTGAACTTGTACGCCTCGGTGCTTACTTAGGTTCCGAGAAGTTGCGTGATATTTTAATTTCTATTATAATTGCAGATTTCAGTTGAGAGCAAAAGCGTCGAGGGAGATGCCCTTAAAGGTTACGAGCTCGAGTGCTTGTATAAAGCAGGAAAATGGGTTGTACGTACGAGTGTACAAAACGATTTACCACTTTTCGGTTCGGTCACAGCTGTATTCGTGAGAGAGGAGACAATTATAGTTTCATATGAAGAACTATGTACTGTCGGTTTTGATGAACACCGACATTCATATGTGGTTCAGCTTCCTGAAAACGACGTTGAAAATAAATTGATCAATATTTACCTGATTCAACTCCACTACATTTGCGCAGCGTATTAGGCAAATATTATATTACTCTTCCGTATCAGATTTGAAAATTAAGTTCTATTATTATAAGAAAAAATATTAAATTTAGGACAATTTTGTATCCCTATAAATTCGAAATAAAATCTATTTTGCAATAATTTTCGTTTTATATTTATTTTCCGTATGAAATCGGAAAGTAATAGATAAAATACATATTTGATCCAAGCAAATAAATTGTGTTGCTACAAATAAACACTCTATTTGGCGCAATTACAAATTTTTACTCAATGCGAATAAATAATTATTTGGTAGAACTACTATTTCTTATTAGAAGCAAATAAATCCAGAGAGTAAACGTTAAATATGCAGTTGAATAAAAATATATTCTTGTACCAAATAAAATAGTACTAGGCCCATATACAAATAAGAAAATTTATTTGTCTTAACACAATTTTATTTGCTGCAAAGCAATCTTTTCTCTGTGTGTAGGAGCGAATAAATTTCTGACACACTGGAAATGTTTATATCGGAGCTGAGAATGTTTCCGTGTTGAGTACGGCGTTAAGCGGTTATTGTAAGTACTCGGAAGTAAACCTGTAAGCTTAAAAAAAAAAAAAAAAAAAAAAAAATTTGTAACTTTTTTGTTTTTTTACGAAAAACGAAAATTCTTCCACTACAATCAACTACAAACGATTCTCTATCGATATACATTTTCCGATTTGGGTTTCGTTAAAGTCGGGAGATGGATTTTTTTGAAGTCCCATAACTTTTTTTGGGTTTTACTGCAAACGAAAAAAATTTCACTACAAACAACTACAAACCAATATCTTTGAGAATAGCACAAAATTTTTTTTTAAGGGGGGAGAGGTTCACATAGGTGCCAATTCGTCTACATCGATCCGCGCCGTGCAAGGAAAAGGTTTTTCATAAAATATTAAAATAGTTTGTAATCAATTTATTGATAAACTTCTGTATCCTGTACATTCAACGATGATTACATTTAACTTCAAAAGACGGAAGTTTGTTCATAGAAAATATTTAAATTTTTTTTGACATTGATCAATTAAATTCAATTACTATGTCAGGTAGAATGTGAGGTTTGGAAAACTATATGGAATTTTGTCAAAAAATATAAATATTTTCTATGAATAAACTTCCGTCTTCTGAAGTTGAATGTAAACATCGTTGAATGTACATGATGGAAGAGTTTATTTATAAATTGATTAGAAATTATTTTAATATTTCATGAAAAAACGTTTTCCCTGCACGGCGCGGTTCGATATAGACGAGTTAGCCAATGTAGATGAAACATCACTGAGATTTAAAAAAAAAAGTTTCGAAAAAATAAATAAATTACTTACCTTGTGACGATCCCTTATGGTTGTTCAATTCACAGTTCATATATTTATTATTTGTTCGTTGTATAGTTGCATGGAAAAAAAAAATTTTAATACTAGACAGCGTAGCAAATAGCCCTCACCGAATTTTCTAGGTGAATCAAAAATTAATATATAATTACATCATTACAAGCACATTACTATATCATATGAGCAACGAACATGAGATTCAACATGACATAACGTTTTCGGGACGACATCCGGGAATAACAACGACAAAGTGCGTTTCGAAAGCGCGCTACTCGCGTGCCATACATTTCTTGGAGCATGGACGGATTGAGGCTCACTGATCTGATGCGCGGTCGGGCGCCTTCGTGAGCGCGCGGGCATAAACAAAGCTCGGGCGACCGCGCGACGCTCGAGATAATTCGAGCGTCACGTGATCACTTCATCTCGTGAAAAAAGTCACTCTGGGATAAAACCCAACTGGGAAAAAACCCAAGTGGGAAAAGGCAGATCAGCGAAAGCCAGTTAGCCACCATCCCGGGGATCGCGGCCGTTACAATCTGTACATGTTCGCTCAAGTTCGCGGCATTATCCAGCGCAAGCCCGCTATCCTCACACCATGAAATTAGCGGGTTCCAGGGCGATCGAGTCAGGCAAGAAAGTATAGATACTCTTGCGGATATGCCAATGATTGGGAGGGTAAAACCAAATGAGGCCATAAAAAAGTTTTTGAGACATAATGATGTTGCGTTCCGAATGATCTATCATATCAGACGAACCGATTTAAAAAATAATACTTATCAGATTACATCGAACTTTAGGAACTAGTCGAGGTAAACTGAGGTAAAATTGAAATAGCCTGTGACCTATGGATAAAAAATCACCATTGGACGTATTCGGTTTTATATACAAATCATATATTCATCTGGTTTGATCCATTAATGCGAGGCAATTAATTACCGATATACATTGCCAAAAACGAAATTTCAATTACCCGATAGGAAAGACTCAAAAAAACTTAACCCTTCGACCGCACACTTTCGCCACCGATCTATAACTGCATACCGGGTCAGAACGACCCAAAGCGATTTTCAAAGCGTTGTACCTCGGTAAATATGCATTTTTTCGTTTTTTATGTAGAGTCATTTTTTGCAGTAAATTATGCATATTTTATGGCCCAAAACTTGTTTTTGGCCGAAACCGAAAATTTAATGCTAAAACATTCGTCCAAAGTCGGGCATACGTTGAAAAATGCATGTTTGCACGTAAAAAAATCGTATTTTTTAAAAATCAATTTACAAAAAAAATCCTTTGGGGCTTTTCAAGAGGAAGGTATGTAGATACGAAAAAAAAATATAACGTCGACCAACCTTTCAAAAAATGAATTAATCCTATGGGTTGAAAGTAGGCATTTTCGGAGTAGTGAAAACTGGGGAAAAAACAACTCCAACGACTGATTAACCATAAAAAACGTAAAACTTTTTTCTCTTTTATAATATTAAATTATTCCAGTTTACCGCAATCAACACAGAAATACATTCTGTGGAGGTTGCACATAGCTCTCTAATACCTCGGGCACTGTTGTTTCGTTTTGTGGTCGTCTTTGGTATCAGACAGACTGCATCTTACGCGTTTTTCGAACTCTGACCTTTCATCTACATTTTGCAGGGGCTCTTTTTCTTCGTTTTAAATCATTTTTATACTGGCCGGTATACCGGATCTTGAAGTCGGGTTGTGTTGCAACCTCCTTTCAAGAAAAAGCCGCAGTAGACCATGAGCAATTTTTTTTTGGCATCGACCACCCGACAGTTTTTCTTTATTTTTATTCGAATTTACTTTTGCACACGTATGCAAAATGCGGCTGTTTACAACTGCCTGGTCGAGAATGCTAAAAAAGAATCGCATAGGCCATCGTCTCGATGTCATCTTCTTCTTCATCCGACATGTTTCGCCCGAAATCGTCGCCCTCGTCTGATTCTTGGAGCGAAAAACGCTCCGTATTACGATTTCGTTGCCTATTCGACATCCTAAATTCATAATTTATTATAATAGAGCCAAATAACATAAATCTATTAGCTTTTACTATCATAACACACTGACTTTTGAAGCTCCCACACAAAATTTCACAGAAAAAAAAATCGGGTTTTTACCGCAAAACTGCACACACTGGGTCAAAACGACCCAACGTCTTTTTGGAGCGGCTGTCCTAGGTATACTGGCAGGGTCAGGGGAAGGGCCATAAGGTCAAGCTATAGAGTAAGGGTGGGGGCAAAATGTGGCGTCAAGATTTGGGCGATTAGATCCCCCCCGTCTGTGATACAATCGACGGAAGAAAACTTGCTGGGTCAAAATGACCCCGAATGCAGTCGAAGGGTTAAAATAAACGATTTTTTTAAATCGGTTTATTGACATTATTTTGAAAATTTCTTTCAATTTCTCTTACAGCAAGTCGGTGGACTGATTATGTTTCGGTGACAATGGATTCAGTTACGTCAATCTCATTTAGTTCCTTTCGTATAGGTTATTCTCGGCAGATGCGTGTTCGAAAACGATGCTTTCAACCAAATTTTTTGAAAAATTGACTCATTCGGATTTGTCTTAACACCATAGATGTAGAATCCAAAGATAACTATCTTCGGCTAACTAACTTCAGCCGCGGATTACTTCGGGTACGCTCGTACGCAACGTGGTGTCGGTTACTGTCATACAAACAATTTTGTTGATTTAGAATGCAACGCACCTCTGTGAAATGTAACGTCTGTGGAATGGAATGCAATCAACATGAACTGTCGAATTTTTTTCGCTCCGACGCAGATTTCGTTATTCACTAGTTCTTGTTTAGATTGTATAGACCCTCCCCCCTTCTCCTCATTGCAGACCCTTTTTTTATCAAAAAGGTACTGCCATTCCCGCCAATGTACATCGAATTAATTTTTTTTCTCCAGATAATTTATTGAAATTCGATAGTTTTTTTCATAAAATTATTCTCTATTATTTTTCATGAAAAGAATAAGCAAAAATTCGATTTTCTATAGAAAATGATGAAAATATTGATTTTTTGCAAGACAGTTTTCTTTTAAGCTCAGATGGTTATTATCATACCCAGACATTTGAAAGAAACCCAAATTTTTTCAAAATTGAAAAAAAGAAAATAAGTACATGATTTCCATTCCAACTGCATGATTAATGTTTCTGAATTTTGATAAGGTATCTGGGAAGCATGTATTCCAATTTACAATGGTGAAAACATCAGTTACCTCTCCATCAAAAACGGGTGGTCGGGGGAAGGGACGAGGAGGGTCTCAAAAATTGAATGGAAATTAAAACGAGAAAATAATTAGTGAGATAAAGGGCTCCAAAAGATGCTGATAAATAATCGTCAACCACATCAAACGATAGGAGGATTCCAATCCTGTGATTTAAAACGTAATGCCCTATACATACATATACGCGTTTTGCCTAACGAGAAAATCATGAACCGCAGAACTCGGAATTTGTTAAGTTGGGGTGGCATATATCGGGTCGTTACTACCCGTATAGTAGGGTGGCTGGATCAGCCCGAAATTTGGCCAACACTCGCGCCACCATCGGCGATCCTCGGCAACATTCGAGGCCCGATGCACGACCGAGCCTTGGATGATAACCCCTTGCCAATATCGCCCCCCGATGTAGGCCCGATGATCGCCGATGATGGCGCCAGGATCGGCCGAATTTCGGGCCGATCCGGTTATTGTGCATGGGATAATAAATTGCAATATGTAATAATTTTTATGACACGCTGTGCGTGATATACCTTGTGACATAAAACACCTTGTGACATAAAAATGTATACGACACTCGTGCGAAAAACATTTTCTTGGCTCGTGTGATTGCAACACTCGCCTTTGGCTCGCGGTGCAAACTCACACTCATCAGAAAAAAAATGTCCGTACTCGTGTCATAATGTACCATTGCTTCCTCACAGAGGAAGCTATGTTGTGGTGAAATAGTACATTATGACACTAGTACGAAAAAAATTTTTCTGACGAGTGTGAGTTTGTAGCACGAGCCAAAGGCGAGTGTTGTAATCACACGAGACAAGAAAACGTTTTTCGAACGAGTATCCGACACATTTTTATGTCTCAAGGTGGATAAATGTGATTTAGAGCGAATGAAGCTGCAAGTTAAAATTTGCAAATCACTTCCTCAGAATTTAAAAAAGCTGGAAGTTTAAATTTGTAAGCTGCTACCCCAGAATTGAAGATATTGTGAGAATCTTCCACTATGAGGAAGCCAAAGTTGATGTAGACAATTTTCTCATGGAGTAAGATTGTCACAATATCTTCAATTCTGGGGGAGCAGATTGCAAATTTGAACTTCCGGCTTTCTTGAATTCTGAGGAAGTGATTTGCAAGTTTCAACTTGCAGCTTGTTTCTCTGGTTTATAGTTATTCATTTTTTATTGTCATCAAATATATCTTCACAAAGCATGACTTCTGTGCTCGTCGCGTTTTGTCATATTATTAATAAAGAATTGATTTGTACTCATCACAGTCCCCGCGTGACGGATTCACGGTCGCAACGACTACCGTCTCGGTCAGCCCAGTGTGAGAGTCAACCTCCTACTTTGGCCACCAAATCAAGAGACCCGGTAGCGTCTCGAGACAAGTACATTTACCGTTACCTACCTTACCGGCCTGCCCTCGAGACGCGACTGCACTATCTTATTCTGTGAACCGAGCTACCTGTAACCCCACTTCGGAATATTTTTATTGATACACCGCGCTATTCATAAATGTTTAATTGCAGTTAGATGCAAAAAAAATTATATTTCGATTGGGACCAACACCAGTGCTGTAGGTGCTGTTATGCGGGAGATATCGAATTATGTTTATGGTAAAATCGTGTTTCCGACGATTTTCTCCAAAATCGTTTTCCGATCTGTGGCACACTTTTCAGTAGTCATAGTGTCAGTCAGCTTGTCAGATCAGACGCGGTTATTCTACCATCACTAACGCCTCCACATTCACTCATTCATACGAGTATTGACCACGGCTAGTGATGACGGTCACTGATGATCAGTCAACCGTCAATACGAAACCAGCTGTGACATTAAGATAGAGCCAGCGAATACGTACAGAATCTGACAGTTCGTTGTGGTTAACCAGTTAATAACCAAGAAGACATGGCGAATGAAAATGATAGACATATTATATTTATTCTATATTGGTGAGAATTTTCTTCGATAATGTTCGAGGCGGAGGAGTGGTATGTCTGGTGAAATTGATAGAAAGCACAATGAAATTTAATGGATCTGTGATCGGTGTATTCTCAAGGAACCTGGACTAATTTCCAATCGTTAAGGTATGTCCTAGCAGCTTGGGTGCCGTAGTAAGTGCCAATTGATGCCCATTGAAATGCCTATCAGTGACTGGCTAAATGCCGTGGTTCTTTGAGGCATTCACGGTCACTTTGGTAGGCATTTTTGTTTAAATCGTGACGGTAAATGCCTAAGAGTGACCGACCCCGAATTTCTACCCAAAAGGCCGGCACTCAACGGCATTTTTTTAGGCATTTACCGAAAAAAGAATGAGAGAAAGAAGAAAAAAAAATGCCACTGAGTGCCTAAAACAGCCGAAGAGTGCCTGAAAATGCCGGTGAGTGCCTGAAAATGCCGTCACATTTCGGCATTTCCGATGATAGTCATTCATGGGCATTCACGGGCACGTTTTGAATAAAAGTGCCTACCAAAATGCCTTAGGCATTTTTATGGTGATTTGATAGGCACTCAATCTGCTAAGGTGTAAATGAAAATGAAATTATATGTCAAATCAACTATAGAATTTGTAAAAACTGTAAACTTCATTCATCTGATAGCACTGCGCATCACAAATCATATTATAACTAAAGTTGTAAGATAAAGTTATTCCAGTCATTGAAAAGTAACGTGACGCAACAAAATCATTGATCGAAAATGAATTCAACGCAGGTGACAAATTGAAACTCCATTCATCGAATGATACGCAAGTGACACAAATCATTGATTGAAGGTCTTTCAGCTTTACAACTTGAATTATATTCTGGGAATGAGATACAAGACACAAAATTGAATAGGATGCAAGATACAAAATCATATATTGTAAACAGTCGGTAACGCATGGGCACAATTGGAATTCCATTCATCGAATGTACCGTAAGGTACAAAATAAAATTTCACAAAAGGTCTTCATCGAGAGGTAAGCGGCTGAATTTCTATTCAACAGCTTAGCAAAAAAAAAATCACAAGCTGCTCAACGTCGTACTCATTCCATTAATCATTAAAGAAATGCATGCATGGAAAATATAGTTTTACGCAGGTATCAAATTGGAATTCCATTCGTCGAATCATATGCAAGCGACACAAATCATTGATTTGAGGTCTTTCATCCTCATAACATGAATTCTATTCTGCGATTAAGACTCCAAACCCAAAATTGAATAAGACGCAAGATCATATATTGTAAACAGTTCAACGCATGGGCACAATTGGAATTTCATTCATCGAATGTGATGTAAGGTACAATAATATTGCACAAATGGCCTTCGTCACAGGTAAGCGACTGAATTTCTATTCATCAACGGCGTAGAAAAAAAAACTCCCAAACCGCTTAACGTCCTACTCATTCCATTACTCATAAAAAAAAATCATGCATAGAAAATAAACTCTTCCGCAGGTATCAAATTGGAATTCCATTCATCTAATCATATGCAAGCGACACAAGTCATTGATTGAGTCTATTTTGCGAAAGAGATGCAAGGCAAAATCATACATTCCAGATCAAGTTGAAAGCATGGGCAAGAATAAAGTTTTATTGTTTTTCCTATCCACTTCATTACTTATTAAAAAACAATCTTGAATGCAAAATAAAGTCTTACGCTGGTTTAAAATTTAAAATCTATTAATCGAATGATACGAAAGCGACACAAGTTATTCATTAAAAGTCTTTTATTTTTATAACAAAATTTAATCTTGACAGAATCGACGGGGATTTGCCATTTTCGTCAGCAAGTTCATAAGGTTTCGACGCGCCTGCTCCGCCCGACGTCGAACCTGCCGCCCCGCACGCTGCCAACGTGCTGGCCTGATTTTCGGTTCGTCTGGAAACGAATGGAAAAAAAC
>CAXAQZ010000182.1:0-18471 GCA_963971145.1 Sussaba pulchella
TGTGAGTGTGAGTGTAAGTGTTAGTGTGAGTGTAAGTGTAAGTGTAAGTGTAAGTGTAAGTGTAAGTGTAAGTGTAAGTGTAAGTGTAAGTGTAAGTGTAAGTGTAAGTGTAAGTGTAAGTGTAAGTGGAAGTGTAAGTGTAAGTGTAAGTGTAAGTGTAAGTGTAAGTGTAAGTGTAAGTTTAAGTGTAAGTGTAAGTGTAAGTGTAAGTGTAAGTGTAAGTGTAAGTGTAAGTGTAAGTGTAAGTGTAAGTGTAAGTGTAAGTGTAAGTGTAAGTGTAAGTGTAAGTGTAAGTGTAAGTGTAAGTGTAAGTGTAAGTGTAAGTGTAAGTGTAAGTGTAAGTGTAAGTGTAAGTGTAAGTGTAAGTGTAAGTGTAAGTGTAAGTGTAAATGTAAGTGTAAGTGTAAGTGTAAGTGTAAGTGTAAGTGTAAGTGTAAGTGTAAGTGTAAGTGTAAGTGTAAGTGTAAGTGTAAGTGTAAGTGTAAGTGTAAGTGTGAGTGTAAGTGTAAGTGTGAGTGTAAGTGTAAGTGTAAGTGTAAGTGTAAGTGTGAGTGTAAGTGTAAGTGTAAGTGCAAAAGTAAGTGTAAGTGTAAGCGTAAGTGTAAGTGTAAGTGTAAGTGTAAGTGTAAGTGTAAGTGTGAGCGTAAGCGTAAGCGTAAGCGTAAGCGTAAGTGTAAGCGTAAGTGTAAGTGTAAGCATAAGTGTAAGTGTAAGTGTAATCGTAAGTGTAAGTGTAAGTGTAAGTGTAAGTGTAAGTGTAAGTGTAAGTGTAAGTGTAAGTGTAAGTGTAAGTGTAAGTGTAAGTGTAAGTGTAAGTGTAAGTGTAAGTGTAAGTGTAAGTGTAAGTGTAAGTGTAAGTGTAAGCGTGAGTGTAAGCATAAGTGTAAGTGTAAGTGTGAGTGTAAGTGTAAGTGTAAGTGTAAGTGTAAGTGTAAGTTTAAGTGTAAGTGTAAGTGTAAGTGTAAGTGTAAGTGTAAGTGTAAGTGTAAGTGTAAGTGTAAGTGTAAGTGTAAGTGTAAGTGTAAGTGTAAGTGTAAGTGTAAGTGTAAGTGTAAGTGTAAGTGCAAGTGTAAGTGTAAGTGTAAGTGTAAGTGTAAGTGTAAGTGTAAGTGTAAGTGTAAGTGTAAGTGTAAGTGTAAGTGTAAGTGTAAGTGTAAGTGTAAGTGTAAGTGTAAGTGTAAGTGTAAGTGTAAGTGTAAGTGTAAGTGTAAGTGTAAGTGTAAGTGTAAGTGTAAGTGTAAGTGTAAGTGTAAGTGTAAGTTTAAGTGTAAGTGTAAGTGTAAGTGTAAGTGTAAGTGTAAGTGTAAGTGTAAGTGTAAGTGTAAGTGTAAGTGTAAGTGTAAGTGTAAGTGTAAGTGTAAGTGTAAGTGTAAGTGTAAGTGTAAGTGTAAGTGTAAGTGTAAGTGTAAGTGTAAGTGTAAGTGTAAGTGTAAGTGTAAGTGTAAGTGTAAGTGTAAGTGTAAGTGTAAGTGTAAGTGTAAGTGTGAGTGTAAGTGTAAGTGTAAGTGTAAGTGTAAGTGTAATTGTAAGTGTAAGTGTAAATGTAAGTGTAAGTGTAAGTGTAAGTGTAAGTGTAAGTGTAAGTGTAAGTGTAAGTGTAAGTGTAAGTGTAAGTGTAAGTGTAAGTGTAAGTGTAAGTGTAAGTGTAAGTGTAAGTGTAAGTGTAAGTGTAAGTGTAAGTGTAAGTGTAAGTGTAAGTGTAAGTGTACGTGTAAGTGTAAGTGTAAGTGTAAGTGTAAGTGTAAGTGTAAGTGTAAGTGTAAGTGTAAGTGTAAGTGTAAGTGTAAGTGTAAGTGTAAGTGTAAGTGTAAGTGTAAGTGTAAGTGTAAGTGTAAGTGTAAGTGTAAGTGTAAGTGCAAGTGTAAGTGTTAGTGTAAGTGTAAGTGTAAGTGTAAGTGTAAGTGTAAGTGTAAGTGTAAGTGTAAGTGTAAGTGTAAGTGTAAGTGTAAGTGTAAGTGTAAGTGTAAGTGTAAGTGTAAGTGTAAGTGTAAGTGTAAGTGTAAGTGTAAGTGTAAGTGTAAGTTTAAGTGTAAGTGTAAGTGTAATTGTAAGTGTAAGTGTAAGTGTAAGTGTAAGTGTAAGTGTAAGTGTAAGTGTAAGTGTAAGTGTAAGTGTAAGTGTAAGTGTAAGTGTAAGTGTAAGTGTAAGTGTAAGTGTAAGTGTAAGTGTAAGTGTGAGTGTAAGTGTAAGTGTAAGTGTAAGTGTAAGTGTAAGTGTAAGTGTAAGTGTAAGTGTAAGTGTAAGTGTAAGTTCAAGTGTAAGTGTGAGTGTAAGTGTAAGTGTGAGTGTAAGTGTAAGTGTAAGTGTAAGTGTAAGTGTAAGTGTAAGTGTAAGTGTAAGTGTAAGTGTAAGTGTAAGTGTAAGTGTAAGTGTAAGTGTAAGTGTAAGTGTAAGTGCAAGTGTAAGTGTAAGTGTAAGTGTAAGCGTAAGTGTAAGTGTAAGTGTAAGTGTAAGTGTAAGTGTAAGTGTAAGCGTAAGCGTAAGCGCAAGCGTAAGCGTAAGGGTAAGTGTAAGCGTAAGTGTAAGTGTAAGTGTAAGTGTAAGTGTAAGTGTAAGTGTAAGTGTACGTGTAAGTGTAAGTGTAAGTGTAAGTGTAAGTGTAAGTGTAAGTGTAAGTGTAAGTGTAAGTGTAAGTGTAAGTGTAAGTGTAAGTGTAAGTGTAAGCGTGAGTGTAAGTGTAAGTGTAAGTGTAAATGTAAGTGTGAGTGTAAGTGTAAGTGTAAGTGTAAGTGTAAGTGTAAGTGTAAGTGTAAGTGTAAGTGTAAGTGTAAGTGTAAGTGTAAGTGTAAGTGTAAGTGTAAGTGTAAGTGTAAGTGTAAGTGTAAGTGTAAGTGTAAGTGTAAGTGTAAGTGTAAGTGTAAGTGTAAGTGTAAGTGTAATCGTAAGTGTAAGTGTAAGTGTAAGTGTAAGTGTAAGTGTAAGTGTAAGTGTAAGTGTAAGTGTAAGTGTAAGTGTAAGTGTAAGTGTAAGTGTAAGTGTAAGTGTAAGTGTAAGTGTAAGTGTGAGTGTAAGTGTAAGTGTGAGTGTAAGTGTAAGTGTAAGTGTAAGTGTAAGTGTAAGTGTAAGTGTAAGTGTGAGTGTAAGTGTAAGTGTAAGTGTAAGTGTAAGTGTAAGTGTAAGTGTAAGTGTAAGTGTAAGTGTAAGTGTAAGTGTAAGTGTAAGTGTAAGTGTAAGTGTAAGTGTAAGTGTAAGTGTAAGTGTAAGTGTAAGTGTAAGTGTAAGTGTAAGTGTAAGTGTAAGTGTAAGTGTAAGTGTAAGTGTAAGTGTAAGTGTAAGTGTAAGTGTAAGTGTAAGAGTAAGTGTAAGTGTAAGTGTAAGTGTAAGTGTAAGTGTAAGTGTAAGTGTAAGTGTAAGTGTAAGTGTAAGTGTAAGTGTAAGTGTAAGTGTAAGTGTAAGTGTAATTGTAAGTGTAAGTGTAAATGTAAGTGTAAGTGTAAGTGTAAGTGTAAGTGTAAGTGTAAGTGTAAGTGTAAGTGTAAGTGTAAGTGTAAGTGTAAGTGTAAGTGTAAGTGTAAGTGTAAGTGTAAGTGTAAGTGTAAGTGTAAGTGTAAGTGTAAGTGTAAGTGTAAGTGTAAGTGTAAGTGTAAGTGTAAGTGTAAGTGACAGGGTAAGTGTAAGTGTAAGTGTAAGTGTAAGTGTAAGTGTAAGTGTAAGTGTAAGTGTAAGTGTAAGTGTAAGTGTAAGTGTAAGTGTAAGTGTAAGTGTAAGTGTAAGTGTAAGTGTAAGTGTAAGTGTAAGTGTAAGTGTAAGTGTAAGTGTAAGTGTAAGTGTAAGTGAAAGTGTAAGTATAAGTGTAAGTGTAAGTGTAAGTGTAAGTGTAAGTGTAAGTGTAAGTGTAAGTGTAAGTGTGAGTGTAAGTGTAAGTGTAAGTGTAAGTGTAAGTGTAAGTGTAAGTGTAAGTGTAAGTGTAAGTGTAAGTGTAAGTGTAATTGTAAGTGTAAGTGTAAGTGTAAGTGTAAGTGTAAGTTTAAGTGTAAGTGTAAGTGTAAGTGTAAGTGTAAGTGTAAGTGTAAGTGTAAGTGTAAGTGTAAGTGTAAGTGTAAGTGTAAGTGTAAGTGTAAGTGTAAGTGTAAGTGTAAGTGTAAGTGTAAGTGTAAGTGTAAGTGTAAGTGTAAGTGTAAGTGTAAGTGTAAGTGTAAGTGTAAGTGTAAGTGTAAGTGTAAGTGTAAGTGTAAGTGTAAGTGTAAGTGTGAGTGTAAGTGTAAGTGTAAGTGTAAGTGTAAGTGTAAGTGTAATTGTAAGTGTAAGTGTAAATGTAAGTGTAAGTGTAAGTGTAAGTGTAAGTGTAAGTGTAAGTGTAAGTGTAAGTGTAAGTGTAAGTGTAAGTGTAAGTGTAAGTGTAAGTGTAAGTGTAAGTGTAAGTGTAAGTGTAAGTGTAAGTGTAAGTGTAAGTGTAAGTGTAAGTGTAAGTGTAAGTGTACGTGTAAGTGTAAGTGTAAGTGTAAGTGTAAGTGTAAGTGTAAGTGTAAGTGTAAGTGTAAGTGTAAGTGTAAGTGTAAGTGTAAGTGTAAGTGTAAGTGTAAGTGTAAGTGTAAGTGTAAGTGTAAGTGTAAGTGTAAGTGTAAGTGTAAGTGCAAGTGTAAGTGTTAGTGTAAGTGTAAGTGTAAGTGTAAGTGTAAGTGTAAGTGTAAGTGTAAGTGTAAGTGTAAGTGTAAGTGTAAGTGTAAGTGTAAGTGTAAGTGTAAGTGTAAGTGTAAGTGTAAGTGTAAGTGTAAGTGTAAGTGTAAGTGTAAGTGTAAGTGTAAGTGTAAGTGTAAGTGTAAGTGTAAGTGTAAGTGTAATTGTAAGTGTAAGTGTAAGTGTAAGTGTAAGTGTAAGTGTAAGTGTAAGTGTAAGTGTAAGTGTAAGTGTAAGTGTAAGTGTAAGTGTAAGTGTAAGTGTAAGTGTAAGTGTAAGTGTAAGTGTAAGTGTAAGTGTAAGTGTAAGTGTGAGTGTAAGTGTAAGTGTAAGTGTAAGTGTAAGTGTAAGTGTAAGTGTAAGTGTAAGTGTAAGTGTAAGTGTAAGTGTAAGTTCAAGTGTAAGTGTGAGTGTAAGTGTAAGTGTGAGTGTAAGTGTAAGTGTAAGTGTAAGTGTAAGTGTAAGTGTAAGTGTAAGTGTGAGTGTAAGTGTAAGTGTAAGTGTAAGTGTAAGTGTAAGTGTAAGTGTAAGTGTAAGTGCAAGTGTAAGTGTAAGTGTAAGTGTAAGCGTAAGTGTAAGTGTAAGTGTAAGTGTAAGTGTAAGTGTAAGTGTAAGCGTAAGCGTAAGCGCAAGCGTAAGCGTAAGGGTAAGTGTAAGCGTAAGTGTAAGTGTAAGTGTTAGTGTAAGTGTAAGTGTAAGTGTACGTGTAAGTGTAAGTGTAAGTGTAAGTGTAAGTGTAAGTGTAAGTGTAAGTGTAAGTGTAAGTGTAAGTGTAAGTGTAAGTGTAAGTGTAAGTGTAAGTGTAAGCGTGAGTGTAAGTGTAAGTGTAAGTGTAAATGTAAGTGTGAGTGTAAGTGTAAGTGTAAGTGTAAGTGTAAGTGTAAGTGTAAGTGTAAGTGTAAGTGTAAGTGTAAGTGTAAGTGTAAGTGTAAGTGTAAGTGTAAGTGTAAGTGTAACTGTAAGTGTAAGTGTAAGTGTAAGTGTAAGTGTAAGTGTAAGTGTAAGTGTAAGTGTAAGTGTAAGTGTAAGTGTAAGTGTAAGTGTAAGTGTAAGTGTAAGTGTAAGTGTAAGTGTAAGTGTAAGTGTAAGTGTAAGTGTAAGTGTAAGTGTAAGTGTAAGTGTAAGTGTAAGTGTAAGTGTAAGTGTAAGTGTAAGTGTAAGTGTAAGTGTAAGTGTAAGTGTAAGTGTAAGTGTAAGTGTAAGTGTGAGTGTAAGTGTAAGTGTGAGTGTAAGTGTAAGTGTAAGTGTAAGTGTAAGTGTAAGTGTAAGTGTAAGTGTGAGTGTAAGTGTAAGTGTAAGTGTAAGTGTAAGTGTAAGTGTAAGTGTAAGTGTAAGTGTAAGTGTAAGTGTAAGTGTAAGTGTAAGTGTAAGTGTAAGTGTAAGTGTAAGTGTAAGTGTAAGTGTAAGTGTAAGTGTAAGTGTAAGTGTAAGTGTAAGTGTAAGTGTAAGAGTAAGTGTAAGTGTAAGTGTAAGTGTAAGTGTAAGTGGAAGTGTAAGTGTAAGTGTAGGTGTGAGTTCAAGTGTAAGTGTAAGTGTAAGTGTAAGTGTAAGTGTAAGTGTAAGTGTAAGTGTAAGTGTAAGTGTAAGTGTAAGTGTAAGTGTAAGTGTAAGTGTAAGTGTAAGTGTAAGTGTAAGTTTAAGTGTAAGTGTAAGTGTAAGTGTAAGTGTAAGTGTAAGTGTAAGTGTAAGTGTAAGTGTAAGTGTAAGTGTAAGTGTAAGTGTAAGTGTAAGTGTAAGTGTTAGTGTAAGTGTAAGTGTAAGTGTAAGTGTAAGTGTAAGTGTAAGTGTAAGTGTAAGTGTAAGTGTAAGTGGAAGTGTAAGTGTAAGTGTAAGTGTAAGTGTAAGTGTAAGTGTAAGTGTAAGTGTAAGTGTAAGTGTAATTGTAAGTGTAAGTGTAAATGTAAGTGTAAGTGTAAGTGTAAGTGTAAGTGTAAGTGTAAGTGTAAGTGTAAGTGTAAGTGTAAGTGTAAGTGTAAGTGTAAGGGTAAGTGTAAGTGTAAGTGTAAGTGTAAGTGTAAGTGTAAGTGTAAGTGTAAGTGTAAGTGTAAGTGTAAGTGTAAGTGTAAGTGTAAGTGTAAGTGTAAGTGTAAGTGTAAGTGACAGGGTAAGTGTAAGTGTAAGTGTAAGTGTAAGTGTAAGTGTAAGTGTAAGTGTAAGTGTAAGTGTAAGTGTAAGTGTAAGTGTAAGTGTAAGTGTAAGTGTAAGTGTAAGTGTAAGTGTAAGTGTAAGTGTAAGTGTAAGTGTAAGTGTAAGTGTAAGTGTAAGTGAAAGTGTAAGTGTAAGTGTAAGTGTAAGTGTAAGTGTAAGTGTAAGTGTAAGTGTAAGTGTAAGTGTAAGTGTGAGTGTAAGTGTAAGTGTAAGTGTAAGTGTAAGTGTAAGTGTAAGTGTAAGTGTAAGTGTAAGCATAAGTGTGAGTGTAAGTGTAAGTGTAAGTGTAAGTGTAAGTGTAAGTGTAAGTGTAAGTGTAAGTGTAAGTATAAGTGTAAGTGTAAGTGTAAGTGTAAGTGTAAGTGTAAGTGTAAGTGTAAGTGTAAGTGTAAGTGTAATCGTAAGTGTAAGTGTAAGTGTAAGTGTAAGTGTAAGTGTAAGTGTAAGTGTAAGTGTAAGTGTAAGTGTAAGTGTAAGTGTAAGTGTAAGTGTAAGTGTGAGTGTAAGTGTAAGTGTAAGTGTAAGTGTAAGTGTAAGTGTAAGTGTAAGTGTAAGTGTAAGTGTAAGTGTAAGTGTAAGTGCAAGTGTAAGTGTAAGTGTAAGTGTAAGTGTAAGTGTAAGTGTAAGTGTAAGTGTAAGTGTAAGTGTAAGTGTAAGTGTAAGTGTAAGTGTAAGTGTAAGTGTAAGTGTAAGTGTAAGTGTAAGTGTAAGTGTAAGTGTAAGTGTAAGTGTAAGTGTAAGTGTAAGTGTAAGTGTAAGTGTAAGTGTAAGTGTAAGTGTAAGTGTAAGTGTAAGTCTAAGTGTAAGTGTAAGTGTAAGTGTAAGTGTAAGTGTAAGTGTAAGCGTAAGTGTGAGTGTAAGTGTTAGGCTGAGTGTAAGTGTAAGTGTGAGTGTAAGTGTAAGTGTAAGTGCAAGTGTAAGTGTAAGTGTAAGCGTAAGTGTAAGTGTAAGTGTAAGTGTAAGTGTAAGTGTGAGTGTAAGTGTGAGTGTAAGTGTAAGTGTAAGTGTAAGTGTAAGTGTAAGTGTAAGTGAAAGTGTAAGCGTAAGTGTAAGTGTAAGTGTAAGTGTAAGCGTAAGTTTAAGCGTAAGTGTAAGCGTAAGTGTAAGCGTAAGTGTAAGCGTAAGCGTAAGTGTAAGTGTAAGTGTAAGTGTAAGTGCAAGTGTAAGTGTAAGTGCAAGTGTAAGTGTAAGTGTAAGTGTAAGTGTAAGTGTAAGTGTAAGTGGAAGTGTAAGTGTAAGTGTAAGTGTAAGTGTAAGTGTAAGTGTAAGTGTAAGTGTAAGTGTAAGTGTAAGTGTAAGTGTAAGTGTAAGTGTAAGTGTAAGTGTAAGTGTAAGTGTAAGTGTAAGTGTAAGTGTAAGTGTAAGTGTAAGTGTAAGTGTAAGTGTAAGTGTAAGTGTAAGTGTAAGTGTAAGTGTAAGTGTAAGTGTAAGTGTAAGTGTAAGTGTAAGTGTAAGTGTAAGTGTAAGTGTAAGTGTAAGTGTAAGTGTAAGTGTAAGTGTAAGTGTAAGTGTAAGTGTAAGTGTGAGTGTGAGTGTAAGTGTAAGTGTAAGTGTAAGTGTAAGTGTAAGTGTAATTGTAAGTGTAAGTGTAAGTGTAAGTGTAAGTGTAAGTGTAAGTGTAAGTGTAAGTGTAAGTGTAAGTGTAAGTGTAAGTGTAAGTGTAAGTGTAAGTGTAAGTGTAAGTGTAAGTGTAAGTGTGAGTGTAAGTGTAAGTGTAAGTGTAAGTGTAAGTGTAAGTGTAAGTGTAAGTGTAGGTGTAAGTGTAAGTGTAAACGTAAGTGTAAGTGTAAGTGTAAGTGTAAGTGTAAGTGTAAGTGTAAGTGTAAGTGTAAGTGTAAGTGTAAGTGTAAGTGTAAGTGTAAGTGTAAGTGTAAGTGTAAGTGTAAGTGTAAGTGTAAGTGTAAGTGTAAGTGTAAGTGTAAGTGTAAGTGTAAGTGTAAGTGTAAGTGTAAGTGTAAGTGTAAGTGTAAGTGTAAGTGTAAGTGTAAGTGTAAGTGTAAGTGTAAGTGTAAGTGTAAGTGTAAGTGTAAGTGTAAGTGTAAGTGTAAGTGTAAGTGTAAGTGTAAGTGTAAGTGTAAGTGTAAGTGTAAGTGTAAGTGTAAGTGTAAGTGTAAGTGTAAGTGTAAGTGTAAGTGTAAGTGTAAGTGTAAGTGTAAGTGTAAGTGTAAGTGTAAGTGTAAGTGTAAGTGTAAGTGTAAGTGTAAGTGTAAGTGTAAGTGTAAGTGTAAGTGTAAGTGTAAGTGTAAGTGTAAGTGTAAGTGTAAGTGTAAGTGTAAGTGCAAGTGTAAGTGTAAGTGTAAGTGTAAGTGTAAGTGTAAGTGTAAGTGTAAGTGTAAGTGTAAGTGTAAGTGTAAGTGTAAGTGTAAGTGTCAGTGTAAGTGTAAGTGTAAGTGTAAGTGTAAGTGTAAGTGTAAGTGTAAGTGTAAGTGTAAGTGTAAG
The DNA here is from genome assembly GCA_963971145.1 of Sussaba pulchella. Lineage (NCBI taxonomy): Eukaryota > Metazoa > Arthropoda > Insecta > Hymenoptera > Ichneumonidae > Sussaba > Sussaba pulchella. The sequence continues at coordinate 9,205 of CAXAQZ010000182.1, forward strand.
TGTAAGTGTAAGTGTAAGTGTAAGTGTAAGTGTAAGTGTAAGTGTAAGTGTAAGTGTAAGTGTAAGTGTAAGTGTAAGTGTAAGTGTAAGTGTAAGTGTAAGTGTAAGTGTAAGTGTAAGTGTAAGTGTAAGTGTAAGTGTAAGTGTAAGTGTAAGTGTAAGTGTAAGTGTAAGTGTAAGTGTAAGTGTAAGTGTAAGTGTAAGTGTAAGTGTAAGTGTAAGTGTAAGTGTAAGTGTAAGTGTAAGTGTAAGTGTAAGTGTAAGTGTAAGTGTAAGTGTAAGTGTAAGTGTAAGTGTAAGTGTAAGTGTAAGTGTAAGTGTAAGTGTAAGTGTAAGTGTAAGTGTAAGTGTAAGTGTAAGTGTAAGTGTAAGTGTAAGTGTAAGTGTAGGTGTAAGTGTAAGTGTAAGTGTAAGTGTAAGTGTAAGTGTAAGTGTAAGTGTAAGTGTAAGTGTAAGTGTAAGTGTAAGTGTAAGTGTAAGTGTAAGTGTAAGTGTAAGTGTAAGTGTAAGTGTAAGTGTAAGTGTAAGTGTAAGTGTAAGTGTAAGTGTAAGTGTAAGTGTAAGTGTAAGTGTAAGTGTAAGTGTGAGTGTAAGTGTAAGTGTGAGTGTGAGTGTAAGTGTAAGTGTAAGTGTAAGTGTAAGTGTAAGCGTAATCGTAAGTGTAAGTGTAAGTGTAAGTGTAAGTGTAAGTGTAAGTGTAAGTGTAAGTGTAAGTGTAAGTGTAAGTGTAAGTGTAAGTGTAAGTGTAAGTGTAAGTGTAAGTGTAAGTGTAAGTGTAAGTGTAAGTGTAAGTGTAAGTGTAAGTGTAAGTGTAAGTGTAAGTGTAAGTGTAAGTGTAAGTGTAAGTGTAAGTGTAAGTGTAAGTGTAAGTGTAAGTGTAAGTGTAAGTGTAAGTGTAAGTGTAAGTGTAAGTGTAAGTGTAAGTGTAAGTGTAAGTGTAAGTGTAAGTGTAAGTGTAAGTGTAAGTGTAAGTGTAAGTGTAAGTGTAAGTGTAAGTGTAAGTGTAAGTGTAAGTGTAAGTGTAACTGTAAGTGTAAGTGTAAGTGTAAGTGTAAGTGTAAGTGTAAGTGTAAGTGTGAGTGTAAGTGTAAGTGTAAGTGTAAGTGTAAGTGTAAGTGTAAGTGTAAGTGGAAGTGTAAGTGTAAGTGTAAGTGTAAGTGTAAGTGTAAGTGTAAGTGTAAGTGTAAGTGTAAGTGTAAGTGTAAGTGTAAGTGTAAGTGTAAGTGTAAGTGTAAGTGTAAGTGTAAGTGTAAGTGTAAGTGTAAGTGTAAGTGTAAGTGTAAGTGTAAGTGTAAGTGTAAGTGTAAGTGTAAGTGTAAGTGTAAGTGTAAGTGTAAGTGTAAGTGTAAGTGTAAGTGTAAGTGTAAGTGTAAGTGTAAGTGTAAGTGTAAGTGTAAGTGTAAGTGTAAGTGTAAGTGTAAGTGTAAGTGTAAGTGTAAGTGTAAGTGTAAGTGTAAGTGTAAGTGTAAGTGTAAGTGTAAGTGTAAGTGTAAGTGTAAGTGTAAGTGTAAGTGTAAGTGTAAGTGTAAGTGTAAGTGTAAGTGTAAGTGTAAGTGTAAGTGTAAGTGTAAGTGTAAGTGTAAGTGTAAGTGTAAGTGTAAGTGTAAGTGTAAGTGTAAGTGTAAGTGTAAGTGTAAGTGTAAGTGTAAGTGTAAGTGTAAGTGTAAGTGTAAGTGTAAGTGTAAGTGTAAGTGTAAGTGTAAGTGTAAGTGTAAGTGTAAGTGTAAGTGTAAGTGTAAGTGTAAGTGTAAGTGTAAGTGTAAATGTAAGTGTAAGTGTAAGTGTAAGTGTAAGTGTAAGTGTAAGTGTAAGTGTAAGTGTAAGTGTAAGTGTAAGTGTAAGTGTAAGTGTAAGTGTAAGTGTAAGTGTAAGTGTAAGTGTAAGTGTAAGTGTAAGTGTAAGTGTAAGTGTAAGTGTAAGTGTAAGTGTAAGTGTGAGTGTAAGTGTAATTGTAAGTGTAAGTGCAAGTGTAAGTGTAAGTGTAAGCGTAAGTGTAAGCGTAAGTGTAAGTGTAAGTGTAAGTGTAAGTGTAAGTGTAAGTGTAAGTGTAAGTGTAAGTGTAAGTGTAAGTGTAAGTGTAAGTGTAAGTGTAAGTGTAAGTGTAAGTGTAAGTGTAAGTGTAAGTGTAAGTGTAAGTGTAAGTGTAAGTGTAAGTGTGAGTGTAAGTGTAAGTGTAAGTGTAAGTGTAAGTGTAAGTGTAAGTGTAAGTGTAAGTGTAAGTGTAAGTGTAAGTGTAAGTGTAAGTGTAAGTGTAAGTGTAAGTGTAAGTGTAAGTGTAAGTGTAAGTGTAAGGGTAAGTGTGAGTGTAAGTGTAAGTGTAAGTGTGAGTGTAAGTGTAAGTGTAAGTGTGAGTGTAAGTGTAAATGTAAGTGTAAGTGTGAGTGTAAGTGTAAGAGTGAGTGTAAGTGTAAGTGTAAGTGTAAGTGTAAGTGTAAGTGTAAGTGTAAGTGTAAGTGTAAGTGTAAGTGTAAGTGCAAGTGTAAGTGTAATCGTAAGTGTCAGTGTAAGTGTAAGTGTAAGTGTAAGTGTAAGTGTAAGTGTAAGTGTAAGTGTAAGTGTAAGTGTAAGTGTAAGTGTAAGTGTAAGTGTAAGTGTAAGTGTAAGTGTAAGTGTAAGTGTAAGTGTAAGTGTAAGTGTAAGTGTAAGTGTAAGTGTAAGTGTAAGTGTAAGTGTGAGTGTAAGTGTAAGTGTAAGTGTAAGTGTAAGTGTAAGTGTAAGTGTAAGTGTAAGTGTAAGTGTAAGTGTAAGTGTAAGTGTAAGTGTAAGTGTAAGTGTAAGTGTAAGTGTAAGTGTAAGTGTAAGTGTAAGTGTAAGGGTAAGTGTGAGTGTAAGTGTAAGTGTAAGTGTGAGTGTAAGTGTAAGTGTAAGTGTGAGTGTAAGTGTAAATGTAAGTGTAAGTGTGAGTGTAAGTGTAAGAGTGAGTGTAAGTGTAAGTGTAAGTGTAAGTGTAAGTGTAAGTGTAAGTGTAAGTGTAAGTGTAAGTGTAAGTGTAAGTGTAAGTGCAAGTGTAAGTGTAATCGTAAGTGTCAGTGTAAGTGTAAGTGTAAGTGTAAGTGTAAGTGTAAGTGTAAGTGTAAGTGTAAGTGTAAGTGTAAGTGTAAGTGTAAGTGTAAGTGTAAGTGTAAGTGTAAGTGTAAGTGTAAGTGTAAGTGTAAGTGTAAGTGTAAGTGTAAGTGTAAGTGTAAGTGTAAGTGTAAGTGTAAGTGTAAGTGTAAGTGTAAGTGTAAGTGTAAGTGTAAGTGTAAGTGTAAGTGTAAGTGTAAGTGTAAGTGTAAGTGTAAGTTTAAGTGTAAGTGTAAGTGTAAGTGTAAGTGTAAGTGTAAGTGTAAGTGTAAGTGTAAGTGTAAGTGTAAGTGTAAGTGTAAGTGTAAGTGTAAGTGTAAGTGTAAGTGTAAGTGTAAGTGTAAGTGTAAGTGTAAGTGTAAGTGTAAGTGTAAGTGTAAGTGTCAGTGTAAGTGTAAGTGTAAGTGTAAGTGTAAGTGTAAGTGTAAGTGTAAGTGTAAGTGTAAGTGTAAGTGTAAGTGTAAGTGTAAGTGTAAGTGTAAGTGTAAGTGTAAGTGTAAGTGTAAGTGTAAGTGTAAGTGTAAGTGTAAGTGTAAGTGTAAGCGTAAGCGTAAGTGTAAGCGTAACTGTAAGTGTAAGTGTAAGTGTAAGTGTAAGTGTAAGTGTAAGTGTAAGTGTAAGTGTAAGTGTAAGTGTAAGTGTAAGTGTAAGTGTAAGTGTAAGTGTAAGTGTAAGTGTAAGTGTAAGTGTAAGCGTAAGTGTAAGTGTAAGTGTAAGTGTAAGTGTAAGTGTAAGTGTAAGTGTAAGTGTAAGTGTAAGTGTAAGTGTAAGTGTAAGTGTAAGTGTAAGTGTAAGTGTAAGTGTAAGTGTAAGTGTAAGTGTAAGTGTAAGTGTAAGTGTAAGTGTAAGTGTAAGTGTAAGTGTAAGTGTAAGTGTAAGTGTAAGTGTAAGTGTAAGTGTAAGTGTAAGTGTAAGTGTAAGTGTAAGTGTAAGTGTAAGTGTAAGTGTAAGTGTAAGTGTAAGTGTAAGTGTAAGTGTAAGTGTAAGTGTAAGTGTAAGTGTAAGTGTAAGTGTAAGTGTAAGTGTAAGTGTAAGTGTAAGTGTAAGTGTAAGTGTAAGTGTAAGCGTAAGTGTAAGTGTAAGTGTAAGTGTAAGTGTAAGTGTAAGTGTAAGTGTAAGTGTAAGTGTAAGTGTAAGTGTAAGTGTAAGTGTAAGTGTAAGTGTAAGTGTAAGTGTAAGTGTAAGTGTAAGTGTAAGTGTAAGTGTAAGTGTAAGTGTAAGTGTAAGTGTAAGTGTAAGTGTAAGTGTAAGTGTAAGTGTAAGTGTAAGTGTAAGTGTAAGTGTAAGTGTAAGTGTAAGTGTAAGTGTAAGTGTAAGTGTAAGTGTAAGTGTAAGTGTAAGTGTAAGTGTAAGTGTAAGTGTAAGTGTAAGTGTAAGTGTAAGTGTAAGTGTAAGTGTAAGTGTAAGTGTAAGTGTAAGTGTAAGTGTAAGTGTAAGTGTAAGTGTAAGTGTAAGTGTAAGTGTAAGTGTAAGTGTAAGTGTAAGTGTAAGTGTAAGTGTAAGTGTAAGTGTAAGTGTAAGTGTAAGTGTAAGTGTAAGTGTAAGTGTAAGTGTAAGTGTAAGTGTAAAAGTAAGTGTAAGTGTAAGTGTAAGTGTAAGTGTGAGTGTAAGTGTAAGTTTACGTGTAAGTGTAAGTGTAAGTGTAAGTGTAAGTGTAAGTGTAAGTGTAAGTGTAAGTGTAAGTGTAAGTGTAAGTGTAAGTGTGAGTGTAAGTGTAAGTGTGAGTGTAAGTGTAAGTGTAAGTGCAACCGTAAGTGTAAGTGTAAGTGTAAGCGTAAGTGTAAGTGTAAGTGTAAGTGTAAGTGTAAGTGTAAGTGTAAGTGTAAGTGTAAGTGTAAGTGTAAGTGTAAGTGTAAGTGTAAGTGTAAGCGTAAGCGTAAGCGTAAGTGTGAGCGTAAGTGTAAGTGTAAGTGTAAGTGTAAGTGTAAGTGTAAGTGTAAGTGTAAGTGTAAGCGTAAGTGTAAGTGTAAGTGTAAGTGTAAGTGTAAGTGTAAGTGTAAGTGTAAGTGTAAGTGTAAGTGTAAGTTGTAACCGTCGTTATCCCTTCCCGGATCACGTGGCAAGCGCGTCATTACGCCTGTATCGCGCGATTGGAAATGGGCCAATCGCGAACCAATTTCTAAGCGTGATTTTGGGGATTGCGCGGGATTTCTCGGGTAACGACGCAATGAGAGGTACCGAGGTACGGAGAGCCTTCCGAGCAAGGAGAGTCGACCGACGCCCTTCGTGGTAATAACATGGTACGGCTCCGGTTGGTCCACCATACGGCTAAATTCGTGTCAGTAATACACGATTACAATTAAAACGATAAATGGAGATTTATCGGGTGAATCGACGGACTGATGATCCCGAGTATAAATAGCCCGACAGAAAGTGGCGATTTAAACTATTGAAATTAAACGTTAAAAATAATAATGTGCATAAATATCTGGATGGTGATGTGCTATAACGACCGGCAACGATAATGGACATAATGAATAAACTAATTGGAATTAATATAAAAATATAAAACGATGAAACTGATAAAAAGAAATATATTTCATTTGTGAAACATAATAAACGTGCTCAACGCAATATTTCAAAGGAACAATGTGTGAGATCGACGTGCGACGAATTTGGACGATGAATATCGAATATAATGTATCGGACCCTGGTAACACGACATTTATGAGGATTAGCTATGTACTGTAACGAACGGCTAAACAAGCAAGGACATGAATACGGAACGAAAATAAAAACAAGGATCGTATGAGTGTGATTTTGTATGAATAGATATCAGAATATATGGTGTGCTTGTGAATAAATAAGTATGAAGATTGCGTGATGATTTAATATAAATGATGAATTTAAACAATGAATGATCTAATTATGTGAATGAATGAGATGAATGAATAGAAATGAATGGTTCAATTTAAAATAAAAAGGAATGAAAAAATTAAAATAAATCCGGATCGTTTCAACTTTATTTCTTCGAGAAAAATCCCACAAATTCGACCCCACTCCGGCCAACCCAACATCCAATAAATAAATAAATCGTACGAACAAGAAAAATTCGTCACAAATGGCGCCCAACGTGGGGCCCGAGTTGGTTGAAATCGTTTTGTGGTGATTAGTGCGGATCTAAAATATCATAAAATTACTCGTGTAAAAAACATTTTAAATTCAGTGCCGGATTATCGTTCTCGTGGCCTCACCCCCTGCACTGAATTGGGGGGGTAATGTAACCGTCGTTATCCCTTCCCGGATCACGTGGCAAGCGCGTCATTACGCGTGTATCGCGCGATTGGAAATGGGCCAATCGCGAACCAATTTCTAAGCGTGATTTTGGGGATTGCGCGGGATTTCTCGGGTAACGACGCAATGAGAGGTACCGAGGTACGGAGAGCCTTCCGAGCAAGGAGAGTCGACCGACGCCCTTCGTGGTAATAACATGGTACGGCTCCGGTTGGTCCACCATACGGCTAAATTCGTGTCAGTAATACACGATTACAATTAAAACGATAAATGGAGATTTATCGGGTGAATCGACGGACTGATGATCCCGAGTATAAATAGCCCGACAGAAAGTGGCGATTTAAACTATTGAAATTAAACGTTAAAAATAATAATGTGCATAAATATCTGGATGGTGATGTGCTATAACGACCGGCAACGATAATGGACATAATGAATAAACTAATTGGAATTAATATAAAAATATAAAACGATGAAACTGATATAAAGAAATATATTTCATTTGTGAAACATAATAAACGTGCTCAACGCAATATTTCAAAGGAACAATGTGTGAGATCGACGTGCGACGAATTTGGACGATGAATATCGAATATAATGTATCGGACCCTGGTAACACGACATTTATGAGGATTAGCTATGTACTGTAACAAACGGCTAAACAAGCAAGGCCATGAATACGGAACGAAAATAAAAACAAGGATCGTATGAGTGTGATTTTGTATGAATAGATATCAGAATATATGGTGTGCTTGTGAATAAATAAGTATGAAGATTGCGTGATGATTTAATATAAATGATGAATTTAAACAATGAATGATCTAATTATGTGAATGAATGAGATGAATGAATAGAAATGAATGGTTCAATTTAAAATAAAAAGGAATGAAAAAATTAAAATAAATCCGGATCGTTTCAACTTTATTTCTTCGAGAAAAATCCCACAAATTCGACCCCACTCCGGCCAACCCAACATCCAATAAATAAATAAATCGTACGAACAAGAAAAATTCGTTACAAAGTGTAAGTGTAAGTGTAAGTGTAAGTGTAAGTGTAAGTGTAAGTGTAAGTGTAAGTGTAAGTGTAAGTGTAAGTGTAAGTGTAAGTGTAAGTGTAAGTGTAAGTGTAAGTGTAAGTGTGAGTGTAAGTTTAAGTGTAAGTGTAAGTGTGAGTGTAAGTGTAAGTGTAAGTGTAAGTGTAAGTGTAAGTGTAAGTGTAAGTGTAAGTGTATGTGTAAGTGGGAGTGCAAGTGGTCCTGCGTTTTTTCGGCTTTCGACGCGATGTCGTATAGGAAGGCGCCAAATTCTTAAGCACGAAAAATCTGAGAAGAATTAAAAGTAACGAATATTTTAGACTTAAAAAAAGAAATGGGAAGGCGAATGCGCAATGTGTATATGAGGCATTCCAGGCGATTTCGAACGGTCAAAAAGTTGTCCCCTTTCAAAAAGATCGAAATTTCGTCAAATTATTGAATTATATGTGAAAGAGTAGTGTACATTATTTTAAAATTTTTGCATCGCATTTTTATGAGTTTTTTAAAATTTCGAAATTTTCTAAGTACCGTTATATCTTAAAAGCATACGATTAAGTAGAAAAATGTTTCAGACAAAAAAGTGGCATTTTAACATAAGCTTTGTGAAAATTTATTTTTCTGAATTTTTCGAGTCTAAAAAATAACCATTTTCATAAAAAATATACAAAATTAATTTTTCTCGGTCAGTACGTCATATTCGATGTATCTCAAAAAATTTCGGAGAATACTTCGAAATGTACACAATGGATACGTATTTTTTAAAGATGGCTCAATTAGTCGTTCTAAAGCGGTTTTATTTTATTAATAATTTTTTTTAAATTCTTTTAGAAAAATCAATGATTATCGAAAATCATGTTCTCCCAAATTGTTTTCCTTAAATTTTTAAATAAGAGTACAACGACAATAATAGTATTAATGTTTTGGTTCTTATTGGAGCATAGTTCATCGGTAAGGTAGATGGAACTCCGTTGATCTCGTTCGAAAATTCAATGATTAAATACATAGATTTCTGCCGTAATATTATATTATGACACGCCGTGCGTAAGATGCGATTTTTCCGCTCACTTCGTTCGCGTCGAATCGCATTTACACACCTCGTGCAATAAAAATGTATACTATACTCGTGCGAAAAACCTTTTCTTGACTCGTGTGATTGCAGCACTCGCCTTCGGCTCGTGCTACAAACTTACATTCGTCAGAAAAAATATTTTCGCCCTTGTATCGTAATATACTATTTTCCCATTATTGTTGTAAACATTAATCCCAATGTCAGAACTGGGAAGAAGTGAAGCATAGATGCTTTACATTCATCAAAATGTAAGAACTGGAAAAAAAAGCATGGATTCTTCACTTTTTTCGAGTTCTGACATTTGGATTAATGTTTACAACAATAAGGGAAAAATATAATGTTGCAGCAGAAAATTATTAATTCAATCATTGAGTTTTTTGAACGAGTGATTATAGAGCGTTGCTTTCGAAAGAGATGAACGGAGTTCCTTCTACGTTACCGATAAACCAAAACAATCCAATAGGAACCAAAACATTAATATTATTATTGTTGATGTACTCTTGTCAAAAGATTGAAGAAAAACAATTTGGGAGAGTATGATTTTCGATAATAATTGATTTTTCTAAAAGAATTTTAAAAGAAATTTATTAATGAAATAAAGCATAGCTTGAGAACGACTAATCAAGCCATCTTGAAAAAAATACGTGTCTATTGTGCACATTTCGGAGTATTTTCTAAAATTTTTTGAGATAAATCAAAAATTACGTACCGACCGATAAAAGGTATTTTCGTATATTTTTTATGAAAATGGTCATTTTGTAGACTCAAAAAATTCAGAAAAATTAATTTTCACGAAGCTTTTGTGGAAATGCAACTTTTTGGTAGGAAACATTTTCCGGCTTAATCGTATTCTTTCAAGATATAACGG
>CAXAQZ010000183.1:0-2500 GCA_963971145.1 Sussaba pulchella
TTTCAAGAAAAAGCGGTCGATCTACGGTCGAAAAATGAAGGTTTATTTATTTCATTTCGATGAAAAAATTATTTGAAAAAAAATTTTTTAACCACGTTTTGATATTGATTGTTACGTTAGTGCGATAAGAAGAAAGTTATGTTTTTTTACTTTTCGAGAAAGCGATCGGTCTACGCGTCGAACAACTCTGGTCGCGGTCGGTCTACGCGTGGATTATTCCCGAGTGCGATCGGTCTACGCGTCAACTCAATGTACATGCGATCGGTCTACGCGTCGAACAACTCTGGTCGCGGTCGGTCTACGCGTGGATTATTTCCGAGTGCGGTCGGTCTACGCGTCAACTTAATATACATGCAATCGGTCTACGTGTGGATTTTAAATTCCTCTTTCGTTTTTCGATATCAATTTTTTTCATCAATTCATTAGAATAAATTTTAGGTCAAATTTTTTTTCGCGTTTCATGAAAAATTTTTTTCTTCATTTTCGAATTTCAAAAAAACCGATCGGTCTACGCCTGGAATCATTTTAATGTTCTTATTATTTTACAACCGAATTTTTTTTTTTTTTTTGGGTTCAAGAAAAAAAGGTCGATCTACGGGTAAAAATTTCAAGGTTTATTCATTTCATTCCGATGGAAAAATAATTTAAAAAAAAAAATTTTTAAGCACGTTTTGATATTGATCGTTACGTTAATGCGATAAGAAGAAAGTTATGTTCTTTTACTTTTCGAGAATGCGATCGGTCTACGCGTCGAACAACTCTGGTCGCGGTCGGTCTACGAGTGGATTATTTCCGAGGGCGATCGGTCTACGCGTCAACCCAATGTACATGCGATCGGTCTACGCGTCGAACAACTCTGGTCGCGGTCGGTCTACGCGTGGATTATTCCCGAGTGCGGTCGGTCTACGCGTAAACTCAATGTACATGCGATCGGTCTACGTGTGGATTTTAAAATCCTCTTTCGTTTTTCGATACCAATTTTTTTTCATTAATTTATTAGAATAAATTTTAGGTCAAAATGGTTTTCGCGTTTCATGAAAGAAATTTTTTTTTTTTTCGAATTTCAGAAAAACCGATCGGTCTACGCCTGGAATAATTTTAATGTTCTTATTATTTTACAAACGAATTTTTTTTTTTTTTTGTTTGGTTTTAAGAAAAAGCGGTCGATCTACGGTCGAAAAATGAAGGTTTATTTATTTCATTTCGATGAAAAAATAATTTTTAAAAAAACTTTTTAACCACGTTTCGATATTGATTGTTACGTTAATGCGATAAGAAGAAAGTTATGTTTTTTTACTTTTCGAGAAAGCGATCGGTCTACGCGTCGAACAACTCTGGTCGCGGTCGGTCTACGCGTGGATTATTCCCGAGTGCGGTCGGTCTACGCGTCAACTCAATGTACATGCGATCGGTCTACGCGTCGAACAACTCCGGTCGCGGTCGGTCTACGCGTGGATTATTTTCGAGTGCGGTCGGTCTACGCGTCAACTCAATGTACATGCGATCGGTCTACGTGTGGATTCAAAATTCACTTATCGTTGATCGGTTTTTATTGTCAAAACAAACTTTTTCGATTCAATTACAATTCATAACGTTGTTCACGTTTAACAAGAATTTTTGAATTTTTAGAATTTTATAAACGAGCGATCGGTCTACGCGTCAAATTTTATTCATCGTTATTCGATAAATTAATATAGTCGACTTTATCAATCTTACTTTCCATACTGTTTATATAAGATTCTATCTTTTTCGCATAAATTGAATCATTAAAAATTTGAAATAGACGGTAATTATTTTTTTTTGTTTTTTGAGCAATTAGATTCGGAAAAATTTTGGTAAAATCAAATATATATATAAATGATGACTTATCATGTTTAAAATGTTATAACCTTGTAGCGACGATTCCATCATTTCATTACTCCATTTCCAACGAGGCGAACATTTTCGTGTTTTTGACGCCCGTTTTTTTTCTAAGTCCGAGCGCACGGAGCCCGTCCGGGCCGTTCAACGCTAGTACGGCCGCCCTGCGCCCCATGTATAAGCCGTCGTTCGCCGAACCGCAGGCGCCCCAGCTCGGTACTATAAGAGGAGTCGAGGCGACGGTTCGGTCACCGCTTACCGTCCGATCATCGGTTACATACTATAACTCAGCATTACCACGAGTCGGCGTCTATGACCAAATGGCTCTTACGTGGTACACGCTACGGCGATGAAAGTTTTTCAACACGAGTTGTTAATAAACTTATACCGAGCATCGACTCACCCTGTTTCCGGGCGAGAATATCAATATGAATGATGGACTTCACCATGAATTCCTGATATATTGCAAACATAAATACAAAAATACGTGCCTCAAAAGAGGGCACGTCGAGACGCTGAGAATATAAAATTTCCAGCATTATATAAGAGTTTATGTGGTTTTATAAACGAGAAAATTGACGAGAGTGCGATAGCGGGTTCGCACAATAATAAGAAATAAATATATGAGAAGGAAGAAGGA
>CAXAQZ010000183.1:12500-14816 GCA_963971145.1 Sussaba pulchella
ATTCGTCTACTCTTCGAACCGAAATAATTGATACGAGGATAAACGCCGGGAATAACGAATGCTCGATTGAGTTAGAAGAATGCTCGTTGATTAACAAGATTCGGACCGTCCCTATAAAAGAAATTCGTGAAACCATAAACGGTCTACTTATCGACCAAACAAGATTTGCGATCGGTCTACGTGTGAATTTTAAATTCCTCTTTCGTTTTTCAGTACTAATTTTTTTTCATCAACTCATTAGAATAAATTTTAGGCCAAAATGGTTTTCGCGTTTCATGAAAAATTTTTTTTTTTTTTTCGAATTTCAGAAAAACCGATCGGTCTACGCCTGGAATAATTTTAATGTTCTTATTATTTTACAAACGAATTTTTTTTTTTTTTGGGTTTAAGAAAAAGCGGTCGATCTACGGGTGAAAAATTAAGGTTTATTCATTTCATTCCGATAGAAAAATAATTTGAAAAAAAAAATTTTTAAGCACGTTTTGATATTGATTGTTACGTTAATGCGATAAGAAGAAAGTTATGTTCTTTTACTTTTCGAAAAAGCGATCGGTCTACGCGTCGAACAACCCTGGTCGCGGTCGGTCTGCGGATGGATTATTTCCGAGTGCGATCGGTCTACGCGTCAACTCAATGTACATGCGATCGGTCTACGCAACGAACAACTCTGCCCGCGGTCGGTCTACGCGTGGATTTGAAATTCCTCTTTCGTTTTTCGATACCAATTTCTTTCATCAATTTATTAGAACAAATTTAAGGTAAAATTAATTTTCGCGTTTCATGAAAAAAAAAATTTTTTTTTTCGAATTTCAAAAAAACCGATCGGTCTACCCCTGGAATAATTTTAATGTTCTTATTATTTTACAACCAAATTTTTTTATTTCTTTTCGGGTTTAAGAAAAAGCGGTCGATCTACGGGTAAAAATTTAAGGTTTATTCATTTCATTCCGATGGAAAAATAATTTGAAAAAAAAAATTTTTAAGCACGTTTTGATATTGATTGTTACGTTAATGCGATAAGAAGGAAGTTATGTTCTTTTACTTTTCGAGAAAGCGAGTTTTTCGATACCAATTTTTTTTCATCAATTTATTAGAATAAATTTTTGGTCAAAATGGTTTTCGCGTTTCATGAAGAAAATTTTTTTTCTTTCGAATTTCAGAAAAACCGATCGGTCTACGCCTGGAATAATTTTCATGTTCTTATTATTTTACAAACGAAATTTTTTTTTTTTTTTTGGTTTCAAGAAAAAGCGGTCGATCTACGGGTAAAAAATGAAGGTTTATTTATTTCATTTCGATGAAAAAACAATTTGGAAAAAAAAAATTTTTTAACCACGTTTTGATATTGATTGTTACATTAATACGATAAGAAGAAAGTTATTTTCTTTTACTCTTCGAAAAAGCGATCGGTCTACGCGTCGAGCAACTCTGGTCGCGGTCGGTCTACGCGTGGATTATTCCCGAGTGCGATCGGTCTACGCGTCAACTCAATGTACATGCGATCGGTCTACGCGTCGAACAACTCTGGTCGCGGTCGGTCTACGCGTGGATTATTTCCGAGTGCGGTCGGTCTACGCGTCAACTCAATATACATGCGATCGGTCTACGTGTGGATTTTAAATTCCTCTTTCGTTTTTCGATATCAATTTTTTTCATCAATTCATTAGAATAAATTTTAGGTCAAATTGGTTTTCGCGTTTCATGAAAAATTTTTTTCTTCATTTTTGAATTTCAAAAAAACCGATCGGTCTACGCCTGGAATCATTTTAATATTCTTATTATTTTACAACCGAATTTTTTTTTTTTTTTTGGGTTCAAGAAAAAAAGGTCGATCTACGGGTAAAAATTTAAGGTTTATTCATTTCATTCCGATGGAAAATAATTTAAAAAAAAAAATTTTTAAGCACGTTTTGATATTGATTATTACGTTAATGCGATAAGAAGAAAGTTATGTTCTTTTACTTTTCGAGAATGCGATCGGTCTACGCGTCGAACAACTCTGGTCGCGGTCGGTCTACGCGTGGATTATTTCCGAGGGCGATCGGTCTACGCGTCAACTCAATGTACATGCGATCGGTCTACGCGTCGAACAACTCTGGTTGCGGTCGGTCTACGCGTGGATTATTCCGGAGTGCGGTCGGTCTACGCGTCAACTCAATGTACATGCGATCGGTCTACGTGTGGATTTTAAAATCCTCTTTCGTTTTTCGATACCAATTTTTTTTTATCAATTTATTAGAATAAATTTTAGGTCAAAATGGTTTTCGCGTTTCATGAAAGAAATTTTTTTTTTTTTCGAATTTCAGAAAAACCGAT
>CAXAQZ010000184.1:0-12212 GCA_963971145.1 Sussaba pulchella
TAACGATAACGATAACGATAACGATAACGATAACGATAACGATAACGATAACGATAACGATAACGATAACGATAACGATAACGATAACGATAACGATAACGATAACGATAACGATAACGATAACGATAACGATAACGATAACGATAACGATAACGATAACGATAACGATAACGATAACGATAACGATAACGATAACGATAACGATAACGATAACGATAACGATAACGATAACGATAACGATAACGATAACGATAACGATATCGATAACGATAACGATAACGATAACGATAACGATAACGATAACGATAACGATAACGATAACGATAACGATAACGATAACGATAACGATAACGATAACGATAACGATAACGATAACGATAACGATAACGATAACGATAACGATAACGATAACGATAACGATAACGATAACGATAACGATAACGATAACGATAACGATAACGATAACGATAACGATAACGATAACGATAACGATAACGATAACGATAACGATAACGATAACGATAACGATAACGATAACGATAACGATAACGATAACGATAACGATAACGATAACGATAACGATAACGATAACGATAACGATAACGATAACGATAACGATAACGATAACGATAACGATAACGATAACGATAACGATAACGATAACGATAACGATAACGATAACGATAACGATAACGATAACGATAACGATAACGATAACGATAACGATAACGATAACGATAACGATAACGATAACGATAACGATAACGATAACGATAACGATAACGATAACGATAACGATAACGATAACGATAACGATAACGATAACGATAACGATAACGATAACGATAACGATAACGATAACGATAACGATAACGATAACGATAACGATAACGATAACGATAACGATAACGATAACGATAACGATAACGATAACGATAACGATAACGATAACGATAACGATAACGATAACGATAACGATAACGATAACGATAACGATAACGATAACGATAACGATAACGATAACGATAACGATAACGATAACGATAACGATAACGATAACGATAACGATAACGATAACGATAACGATAACGATAACGATAACGATAACGATAACGATAACGATAACGATAACGATAACGATAACGATAACGATAACGATAACGATAACGATAACGATAACGATAACGATAACGATAACGATAACGATAACGATAACGATAACGATAACGATAACGATAACGATAACGATAACGATAACGATAACGATAACGATAACGATAACGATAACGATAACGATAACGATAACGATAACGATAACGATAACGATAACGATAACGATAACGATAACGATAACGATAACGATAACGATAACGATAACGATAACGATAACGATAACGATAACGATAACGATAACGATAACGATAACGATAACGATAACGATAACGATAACGATAACGATAACGATAACGATAACGATAACGATAACGATAACGATAACGATAACGATAACGATAACGATAACGATAACGATAACGATAACGATAACGATAACGATAACGATAACGATAACGATAACGATAACGATAACGATAACGATAACGATAACGATAACGATAACGATAACGATAACGATAACGATAACGATAACGATAACGATAACGATAACGATAACGATAACGATAACGATAACGATAACGATAACGATAACGATAACGATAACGATAACGATAACGATAACGATAACGATAACGATAACGATAACGATAACGATAACGATAACGATAACGATAACGATAACGATAACGATAACGATACGTAACGATAACGATAACGATAACGATAACGATATCGATAACGATAACGATAACGATAACGATAACGAACGAACGATAACGATAACGATAACGATAACGATAACGATAACGATAACGATAACGATAACGATAACGATAACGATAACGATAACGATAACGATAACGATAACGATAACGATAACGATAACGATAACGATAACGATAACGATAACGATAACGATAACGATAACGATAACGATAACGATAACGATAACGATAACGATAACGATAACATACGATAACGATAACGATAACGATAACGATAACGATAAACGATAACGATAACGATAACGAGATAACGATAACGATAACGATAACGATAACGATACGATAACGATAACGATAACGATAACGATAACGATAACGATAACGATAACGATAACGATAACGATAACGATAACGATAACGATAACGATAAACGATAACGATAACGATACGATAACGACGATAACGATACACGATAACGATAACGATAACGATAACGATAACGATAACGAACGATAACGATAACGATATTGATAACGATATTGATAACGATATTGATAACGATAACGATAACGATAACGATAACGATAACGATATGATAACGATAACGATAACGATAACGATAACGATAACGATAACGATAACGATAACGATAACGATAACGATAACGATAACGATAACGATAACGATAACGATAACGATAACGATAACGATAACGATAACGATAACGATAACGATAACGATAACGATAACGATAACGATAACGATAACGATAACGATAACGATAACGATAACGATAACGATAACGATAACGATAACGATAACGATAACGATAACGATAACGATAACGATAACGATAACGATAACGATAACGATAACGATAACGATAACGATAACGATAACGATAACGATAACGATAACGATAACGATAACGATAACGATAACGATAACGATAACGATAACGATAACGATAACGATAACGATAACGATAACGATAACGATAACGATAACGATAACGATAACGATAACGATAACGATAACGATAACGATACGATAACGATAACGATAACGATAACGATAACGATAACGATAACGATAACGATAACGATAACGATAACGATAACGATAACGATAACGATAACGATAACGATAAACGATAACGATAACGATAACGATAACGATAACGATAACGATAACGATAACGATAACGATAACGATACGATAACGATAACGATAACGATAACGATAACGATAACGATAACGATAACGATAACGATAACGATAACGATAACGATAACGATAACGATAACGATAACGATAACGATAACGATAACGATAACGATAACGATAACGATAACGATAACGATAACGATAGCGATAGCGATAACGATAACGATAACGATAACGATAACGATAACGATAACGATAACGATAACGATAACGATAACGATAACGATAACGATAACGATAACGATAACGATAACGATAACGATAACGATAACGATAACGATAACGATAACGATAACGATAACGATAACGATAACGATAACGATAACGATAACGATAACGATAACGATAACGATAACGATAACGATAACGATAACGATAACGATAACGATAACGATAACGATAACGATAACGATAACGATAACGATAACGATAACGATAACGATACGATAACGATAACGATAACGATAACGATAACGATAACGATAACGATAACGATAACGATAACGATAACGATAACGATAACGATAACGATAACGATAACGATAACGATAACGATAACGATAACGATAACGATAACGATAACGATAACGATAACGATAACGATACGATAACGATAACGATAACGATAACGATAACGATAACGATAACGATAACGATAACGATAACAGATAACGATAACGATAACGATAACGATAACGATAACGATAACGATAACGATAACGATAACGATAACGATAACGATAACGATAACGATACGATAACGATAACGATAACGATAACGATAACGATAACGATAACGATAACGATAACGATAACGATAACGATAACGATAACGATAACGATAACGATAACGATAACGATAACGATAACGATAACGATAACGATAACGATAACGATAACGATAACGATAACGATACGATAACGATAACGATAACGATAACGATAACGATAACGATAACGATAACGATAACGATAACGATAACGATAACGATAACGATAACGATAACGATAACGATAACGATAACGATAACGATAACGATAACGATAACGATAACGATAACGATAACGATAACGATAACGATAACGATAACGATAACGATAACGATAACGATAACGATAACGATAACGATAACGATAACGATAACGATAACGATACGATAACGATAACGATAACGATAACGATAACGATAACGATAACGATAACGATAACGATAACGATAACGATAACGATAACGATAACGATAACGATAACGATAACGATAACGATAACGATAACGATAACATAACGATAACGACGATAACGATAACGATAACGATAACGATAACAGATAACAAAGAACGATAACGATAACGATAACGATAACGATAACGATAACGATAACGATAACGATAACGATAACGATAACGATAACGATAACGATAACGATAACGATAACGATAACGATAACGAAACGATAACGATAACGATAACGATAACGATAACGATAACCGATAACGATAACGATAACGATAACGATAACGATAACGATAACGATAACGATAACGATAACGATAACGATAACGATAACGATAACGATAACGATAACGATAACGATAACGATAACGATAACGATAACGATAACGATAACGATAACGATAACGATAACGATAACGATAACGATAACGATAACGATAACGATAACGATAACGATAACGATAACGATAACGATAACGATAACGATAACGATAACGATAACGATAACCGATAACGATAACGATAACGATAACGATAACGATAACGATAACGATAACGATAACGATAACGATAACGATAACGATAACGATAACGATAACGATAACGATAACGATAACGATAACGATAACGATAACGATAACGATAACGATAACGATAACGATAACGATAACGATAACGATAACGATAACGATAACGATAACGATAACGATAACGATAACGATAACGATAACGATAACGATAACGATAACGATAACGATAACGATAAACGATAACGATAAACGATAACGATAACGATAACGATAACGATAACGATAACGATAACGATAACGATAACGATAACGATAACGATAACGATAACGATAACGATAACGATAACGATAGCGATAACGATAACGATAACGATAACGATAACGATAACGATAACGATAACGATAACGATAACGATAACGATAACGATAACGATAACGATAACGATAACGATAACGATAACGATAACGATAACGATAACGATAACGATAACGATAACGATAACGATAACGATAACGATAACGATAACGATAACGATAACGATAACGATAACGATAACAATAACGATAACGATAACGATAACGATAACGATAACGATAACGATAACGATAACGATAACGATAACGATAACGATAACGATAACGATAACGATAACGATAACGATAACGATAACGATAACGATAACGATAACGATAACGATAACGATAACGATAACGATAACGATAACGATAACGATAACGATAACGATAACGATAACGATAACGATAACGATAACGATAACGATAACGATAACGATAACGATAACGATAACGATATTGATAACGATATTGATAACGATATTGATAACGATAACGATAACGATAACGATAACGATAACGATAACGATAACGATAACGATAACGATAACGATAACGATAACGATAACGATAACGATAACGATAACGATAACGATAACGATAACGATAACGATAACGATAACGATAACGATAACGATAACGATAACGATAACGATAACGATAACGATAACGATAACGATAACGATAACGATAACGATAACGATAACGATAACGATAACGATAACGATAACGATAACGATAACGATAACGATAACGATAACGATAACGATAACGATAACGATAACGATAACGATAACGATAACGATAACGATAACGATAACGATAACGATAACGATAACGATAACGATAACGATAACGATAACGATAACGATAACGATAACGATAACGATAACGATATTGATAACGATAACGATATTGATAACGATAACGATAACGATAACGATAACGATAACGATAACGATAACGATAACGATAACGATAACGATAACGATAACGATAACGATAACGATAACGATAACGATAACGATAACGATAACGATAACGATAACGATAACGATAACGATAACGATAACGATAACGATAACGATAACGATAACGATAACGATAACGATAACGATAACGATAGCGATAACGATAACGATAACGATAACGATAACGATAACGATAACGATAACGATAACGATAACGATAACGATAACGATAACGATAACGATAACGATAACGATAACGATAACGATAACGATAACGATAACGATAACGATAACGATAACGATAACGATAACGATAACGATAACGATAACGATAACGATAACGATAACGATAACGATAACGATAACGATAACGATAACGATAACGATAACGATAACGATATTGATAACGATATTGATAACGATATTGATAACGATATTGATAACGATATTGATAACGATAACGATAACGATAACGATAACGATAACGATAACGATAACGATAACGATAACGATAACGATAACGATAACGATAACGATAACGATAACGATAACGATAACGATAACGATAACGATAACGATAACGATAACGATAACGATAACGATAACGATAACGATAACGATAACGATAACGATAACGATAACGATAACGATAACGATAACGATAACGATAACGATAACGATAACGATAACGATAACGATAACGATAACGATAACGATAACGATAACGATAACGATAACGATAACGATAACGATAACGATAACGATAACGATAACGATAACGATAACGATAACGATAACGATAACGATAACGATAACGATAACGATAACGATAACGATAACGATAACGATAACGATAACGATAACGATAACGATAACGATAACGATAACGATAACGATAACGATAACGATAACGATAACGATAACGATAACGATAACGATAACGATAACGATAACGATAACGATAACGATAACGATAACGATAACGATAACGATAACGATAACGATAACGATAACGATAACGATAACGATAACGATAACGATAACGATAACGATAACGATAACGATAACGATAACGATAACGATAACGATAACGATAACGATAACGATAACGATAACGATAACGATAACGATAACGATAACGATAACGATAACGATAACGA
This sequence comes from Sussaba pulchella, assembly GCA_963971145.1. Taxonomy (NCBI): domain Eukaryota; kingdom Metazoa; phylum Arthropoda; class Insecta; order Hymenoptera; family Ichneumonidae; genus Sussaba; species Sussaba pulchella. The sequence continues at coordinate 7,318 of CAXAQZ010000184.1, forward strand.
TAACGATAACGATAACGATAACGATAACGATAACGATAACGATAACGATAACGATAACGATAACGATAACGATAACGATAACGATATCGATAACAATAACAATAACAATAACGATAACAATAACAATAACAATAACAATAACGATAACGATAACGATAACGATAACGATAACGATAACGATAACGATAACGATAACGATAACGATAACGATAACGATAACGATAACGATAACGATAACGAAAACGATAACGATAACGATAACGATAACGATAACGATAACGATAACGATAACGATAACGATAACGATAACGATAACGATAACGATAACGATAACGATAACGAAAACGATAACGATAACGAAAACGATAACGAAAACGATAACGATAACGATGAGGATAACGATAACGATAACGATAACGATAACGATAACGATAACGATAACGATAACGATAACGATAACGATAACGATAACGATAACGATAACGATAACGATAACGATAACGATAACGATAACGATAACGATAACGATAACGATAACGATAACGATAACGATAACGATAACGATAACGATAACGATAACGATAACGATAACGATAACGATAACGATAACGATAACGATAACGATAACGATAACGATAACGATAACGATAACGATAACGATGACGATAACGATAACGATAACGATAACGATAACGATAACGATAACGATAACGATAACGATAACGATAACGATAACGATAACGATAACGATAACGATAACGATAACGATAACGATAACGATAACGATAACGATAACGATAACGATAACGATAACGATAACGATAACGATAACGATAACGATAACGATAACGATAACGATAACGATAACGATAACGATAACGATAACGATAACGATAACGATAACGATAACGATAACGATAACGATAACGATAACGATAACGATAACGATAACGATAACGATAACGATAACGATAACGATAACGATAACGATAACGATAACGATAACGATAACGATAACGATAACGATAACGATAACGATAACGATAACGATAACGATAACGATAACGATAACGATAACGATAACGATAACGATAACGATAACGATAACGATAACGATAACGATAACGATAACGATAACGATAACGATAACGATAACGATAACGATAACGATAACGATAATGATAACGATAACGATAACGATAACGATAACGATAACGATAACGATAACGATAGCGATAACGATAACGATAACGATAACGATAACGATAACGATAACGATAACGATAACGATAACGATAACGATAACGATAACGATAACGATAACGATAACGATAACGATAACGATAACGATAACGATAACGATAACGATAACGATAACGATAATGTTATGTCGCAAGTTTAATCGTGGATTAATTAATTACGGTACGAGGGACTGGTTCGCGCTTCAGAACACGGTTGTGAAAGAAAAGACTCGGTTTACACTTTATAACGAGTTAGAAGACGTTTATTTCGTACAAAAGGTCGGACGGATGGTCCCGGCGTGGACACGGTACAATGTTGCCGTATGGCACTGTTAGATGTACACTCAGATATAGACTGACTGGCGCTGGTCGGGAGACGGTCTTTTATAGTGAATAGGGCCCAGCTGGGAATAGTGTGGAATAATCTGGAAAAAGAAGGAATTCGAATGTTCGGGGTCGTGGAAGCGGACTCGAACATTCTGGATGTCGATGTTTCGAGAAATGAGACGTGTTGAGGCGAGGTGACTGCATGGGTTTACGCAGATGGGAAGCTACAGCTATACGCAGTAGGGGACATCGTTACATCTCCCCCCTTATTTAAGAAAATCCATGTTACAAAAAATGGATTTTCTTAGATTTTATAACCATTGTTACTACGTCTATTGGTGTGTCTTACAGAAGAGTGAGTGTTATGAGATCGATCTAGATGAGCCAGTGCTACTAGTTCGTCCTGCGGATATTGTACTTCATAATTACTATGATCGCTAGTATTATTGTGAAAACAATTGTTGTAAACGTTGATACAAGGCGAAAAAGTACATGACATGATTTTTCCAATTATCTTACCGAGACAATTACACAATCCAAACTTAAAGCCTAGTAGAGACATTACAATTCCGATACACGCATATCCCAAGTATCTTAGTCCGTCATAGGCGGCTTCGAACAGAGTTTTATTACGTTTATGATTTCCAATTTTTTCGGCTTCTTCCGATATTTCATCGAGAGTTTGTCCGAGGGATTTCAGTTGGGTTAGATCTATATGAGTTGGTCTTCCTAGCGTAGTTAACTGTAAATCTTCCATTGATATTGAATGGTTGCGCAATATGTCGTCGAGTTTCGGTGTGTTAAGTGTTTTATTGGATATTACATCTGTAGTTTGTGTGATTCGCTTATCTAGGCTGGGTCTAATGACTATATTGTCGGTTTGTCCGAGACAATCTCCAGAAATTGTTATTCGATTAGTGCCATGCAGGTTTACTTGATGTAACTTGTTATCTTCGCAGATGAGGTGAAGCGTCTCTGGGTTAGGAGAGGTGACAATCCACGAATTTCCGTTTTTTAATTGAATCCATAATGATTTGATCAACTGGATGAATAAGATTTGGCACTGTGAATCGGAGATGTCGCTTGGCTTTTGGAGAATAATGGATTCGCAGCTATTTGGGTTATTAATTGAATAATCGGGATTTTGTCTTTTACAAAGAAGCTTTGACGCAAGCGTTTTTGCATTGAGCTAGGTCATTCTCGTTGCTAGGTGTGAACAAATTCCTCATATCATTGAGAATGACTACGGTGTCCGGTGGGTTAAGATAATAGAATGTATTACCGGAAGATTTTCGTTGAAGAATTGGTATTAGTCTGTAAGCCTTGAGCATTGTATTTTCGACTACTGGAGTTTTTATGACGTATGCAAATCGATTATGAATTATCATGACGTTTACCTCGCTAATATCGATTATTGCGGCGAAAGAAGATTCTTCCAGTGGTACAGGCGGTGTGTCACTGGAAATTGTTTGCGTTCGGATCGCGAGAAGCGCTTTGACTAAGTCGGCTGGACTAAGAATTTGCGGGTGTACAATCCCTTGTTTTCCATCGTTAACAGCATTGAGTACGTTATTTAGATTTTCGCTATATTCGTCAATTAGGACTTGTAAAAGTGAAACTTGAGAACTAATTATTATTTCCCGCGTGTTAGCTTGTATATGTTGGCCTGCTTTCATTGCTGCCTCGCTTAGATGGTTAGAATCGTTTTTAAGTTTATTTATAGCATCGGCGAAAGTGGTTATCGTGGCTTTAACTATTGTTGTTTGGTTTTTAATTAGTTCACTTAGCCGCGCATCGTCTTTATGGACTCTATCTATCTCGTCATTAAAATATTCAGCATCTGAATTGGCTAGAGTACCAAACAGGATTTTACTAATATCGCCGATAAAATTGAATACTCCCCTTTTGGGGCGTGGAGAATAATTAATTATGTTCATAAGCCGTACCCGACGATCTTCAAGTCTTTCTAATCTTTGACGAACGATGTCTATCGCTACGGATTCTATACATGGTTTTTTTGTGGAGTTACATACGAATTCCAGCGCGTGGATGATGCTGAAGAGAGTATCGCGTTGAATGTTGATTTCCGTTAAGTCGACGTAATTAACGACGGTCCAAGTTTTGTGGTACATTACCACGTTTCCTAGGTGTTCCATGTAGACAGATCCAATTACTGGTTCGATCTCGTACACTTCGGATCCGGTGCAGCTCAAGCTAACCAGAAGGAGTAAAAGCAGCATCTTTCCCTGTACAGAGACAATGTTTAGTTTCTATAATAAGGTTTTAATTTATTAACATGAATCAATTTTCTCCTATTTCGCAGCAATATTTCATAATTCACTTCAGACGTCTTATCGAGAATTATTGCTGGGCCTTCCCACTTGGGGGCTAGCGGAGATTTATCTCGTTCTTGAGCTACAAGAACTTCATCGCCTTTATTGAAGATAGGTACGCTACGTTGTATAGAAGCGTCTTGATGAATTTTTGAACGTTCTTTTGCAGCGAGAAGGTGGTCACGTCCTTTTTTTAATATTCGATCGTGGTCAGTACGAAGTCCTTCAAAGTACTCGTCGATTGTAGCATTGGTCCGGTGAATGGGGATGCTGTTCGGGATGTTTGGTTTCCGTCCGAACTGCATCTCGAAGGGTGTGAGTCCAATGCCTTCCTGCTTTGCTGAATTATATGCCATGGAAACGAATTTCAATTTCTTATCCCAATCCTCGCGTCGATCGTGGATGAGAGCTTTTATTTGTTCCTTGATTGGTCCATGGGCTCTTTCAAGGCTTCCGTTACTTTGTGGGTGGAACGTAGTTGTTGTCATATGCGAAATCTTGAAAAGTTTTTCCATATGCTTGAATGTCTGGCTGATAAAATTTCGTCCTCCATCAGTTAGAATTTTCTTCGGTGCGCCGTGGATGTAAATAAAGTGTTCGACGAGGGCATCGACCGTTGCTTTAGCGTCTTGAGTCTTGAGTGGGATGAGCGTGATAAATTTCGTCAACTGGTCCTGTACTGATAAGATGTATTTGTAGCCATCGCTAGATTCCGGAAGAGGTCCCACAAGGTCCAGTGCAATTTTGTCATTTGGTCGCTCAGGTGTATCCGTAATTACTGCCTCTGCCTGTGGACGGACACGAACTAGCTTGATCCTTTGGCAGGTATCGCATCGGCGGATATAATCTTCGACGTCCCTCTGCATGTTGGGCCAGGTAGCGACAGCCTTAATGCGATCGAGGGTCTTGGCTATTCCAAAGTGTCCGGTAGCCTGAGTGCCATGGTGTTCCTTTATAATGCGTTGCCGATCTTCTTCAGTACCTGGTTCGTGAA
>CAXAQZ010000185.1:0-14352 GCA_963971145.1 Sussaba pulchella
CGTTATCGTTATCGTTATCGTTATCGTTATCGTTATCGTTATCGTTATCGTTATCGTTATCGTTATCGTTATCGTTACCGTTATCGTTATCGTTATCGTTATCGTTATCGTTATCGTTATCGTTATCGTTATCGTTATCGTTATCGTTATCGTTATCGTTATCGTTATCGTTATCGTTATCGTTATCGTTATCGTTATCGTTATCGTTATCGTTATCGTTATCGTTATCGTTATCGTTATCGTTATCGTTATCGTTATCGTTATCGTTATCGTTATCGTTATCGTTATCGTTATCGTTATCGTTATCGTTATCGTTATCGTTATCGTTATCGTTATCGTTATCGTTATCGTTATCGTTATCGTTATCGTTATCGTTATCGTTATCGTTATCGTTATCGTTATCGTTATCGTTATCGTTATCGTTATCGTTATCGTTATCGTTATCGTTATCGTTATCGTTATCGTTATCGTTATCGTTATCGTTATCGTTATCGTTATTGTTATCGTTATCGTTATCGTTATCGTTATCGTTATTGTTATTATTATCGTTATCGTTATCGTTATCGTTATCGTTATCGTTATTGTTATTATTATCGTTATCGTTATCGTTATCGTTATCGTTATCGTTATCGTTATCGTTATCGTTATCGTTATCGTTATCGGTATCGTTATCGTTATCGTTATCGTTATCGTTATCGTTATCGTTATCGTTATCGTTATCGTTATCGTTATCGTTATCGTTATCGTTATCGTTATCGTTATCGTTATCGTTATCGTTATCGTTATCGTTATCGTTATCGTTATCGTTATCGTTATCGTTATCGTTATCGTTATCGTTATCGTTATCGTTATCGTTATCGTTATCGTTATCGTTATCGTTATCGTTATCGTTATCGTTATCGTTATCGTTATCGTTATCGTTATCGTTATCGTTATCGTTATCGTTATCGTTATCGTTATCGTTATCGTTATCGTTATCGTTATCGTTATCGTTATCGTTATCGTTATCGTTATCGTTATCGTTATCGTTATCGTTATCGTTATCGTTATCGTTATCGTTATCGTTATCGTTATCGTTATCGTTATCGTTATCGTTATCGTTATCGTTATCGTTATCGTTATCGTTATCGTTATCGTTATCGTTATCGTTATCGTTATCGTTATCGTTATCGTTATCGTTATCGTTATCGTTATCGTTATCGTTATCGTTATCGTTATCGTTATCGTTATCGTTATCGTTATCGTTATCGTTATCGTTATCGTTATCGTTATCGTTATCGTTATCGTTATCGTTATCGTTATCGTTATCGTTATCGTTATCGTTATCGTTATCGTTATCGTTATCGTTATCGTTATCGTTATCGTTATCGTTATCGTTATCGTTATCGTTATCGTTATCGTTATCGTTATCGTTATCGTTATCGTTATCGTTATCGTTATCGTTATCGTTATCGTTATCGTTATCGTTATCGTTATCGTTATCGTTATCGTTATCGTTATCGTTATCGTTATCGTTATCGTTATCGTTATCGTTATCGTTATCGTTATCGTTATCGTTATCGTTATCGTTATCGTTATCGTTATCGTTATCGTTATCGTTATCGTTATCGTTATCGTTATCGTTATCGTTATCGTTATCGTTATCGTTATCGTTATCGTTATCGTTATCGTTATCGTTATCGTTATCGTTATCGTTATCGTTATCGTTATCGTTATCGTTATCGTTATCGTTATCGTTATCGTTATCGTTATCGTTATCGTTATCGTTATCGTTATCGTTATCGTTATCGTTATCGTTATCGTTATCGTTATCGTTATCGTTATCGTTATCGTTATCGTTATCGTTATCGTTATCGTTATCGTTATCGTTATCGTTATCGTTATCGTTATCGTTATCGTTATCGTTATCGTTATCGTTATCGTTATCGTTATCGTTATCGTTATCGTTATCGTTATCGTTATCGTTATCGTTATCGTTATCGTTATCGTTATCGTTATCGTTATCGTTATCGTTATCGTTATCGTTATCGTTATCGTTATCGTTATCGTTATCGTTATCGTTATCGTTATCGTTATCGTTATCGTTATCGTTATCGTTATCGTTATCGTTATCGTTATCGTTATCGTTATCGTTATCGTTATCGTTATCGTTATCGTTATCGTTATCGTTATCGTTATCGTTATCGTTATCGTTATCGTTATCGTTATCGTTATCGTTATCGTTATCGTTATCGTTATCGTTATCGTTATCGTTATCGTTATCGTTATCGTTATCGTTATCGTTATCGTTATCGTTATCGTTATCGTTATCGTTATCGTTATCGTTATCGTTATCGTTATCGTTATCGTTATCGTTATCGTTATCGTTATCGTTATCGTTATCGTTATCGTTATCGTTATCGTTATCGTTATCGTTATCGTTATCGTTATCGTTATCGTTATCGTTATCGTTATCGTTATCGTTATCGTTATCGTTATCGTTATCGTTATCGTTATCGTTATCGTTATCGTTATCGTTATCGTTATCGTTATCGTTATCGTTATCGTTATCGTTATCGTTATCGTTATCGTTATCGTTATCGTTATCGTTATCGTTATCGTTATCGTTATCGTTATCGTTATCGTTATCGTTATCGTTATCGTTATCGTTATCGTTATCGTTATCGTTATCGTTATCGTTATCGTTATCGTTATCGTTATCGTTATCGTTATCGTTATCGTTATCGTTATCGTTATCGTTATCGTTATCGTTATCGTTATCGTTATCGTTATCGTTATCGTTATCGTTATCGTTATCGTTATCGTTATCGTTATCGTTATCGTTATCGTTATCGTTATCGTTATCGTTATCGTTATCGTTATCGTTATCGTTATCGTTATCGTTATCGTTATCGTTATCGTTATCGTTATCGTTATCGTTATCGTTATCGTTATCGTTATCGTTATCGTTATCGTTATCGTTATCGTTATCGTTATCGTTATCGTTATCGTTATCGTTATCGTTATCGTTATCGTTATCGTTATCGTTATCGTTATCGTTATCGTTATCGTTATCGTTATCGTTATCGTTATCGTTATCGTTATCGTTATCGTTATCGTTATCGTTATCGTTATCGTTATCGTTATCGTTATCGTTATCGTTATCGTTATCGTTATCGTTATCGTTATCGTTATCGTTATCGTTATCGTTATCGTTATCGTTATCGTTATCGTTATCGTTATCGTTATCGTTATCGTTATCGTTATCGTTATCGTTATCGTTATCGTTATCGTTATCGTTATCGTTATCGTTATCGTTATCGTTATCGTTATCGTTATCGTTATCGTTATCGTTATCGTTATCGTTATCGTTATCGTTATCGTTATCGTTATCGTTATCGTTATCGTTATCGTTATCGTTATCGTTATCGTTATCGTTATCGTTATCGTTATCGTTATCGTTATCGTTATCGTTATCGTTATCGTTATCGTTATCGTTATCGTTATCGTTATCGTTATCGTTATCGTTATCGTTATCGTTATCGTTATCGTTATCGTTATCGTTATCGTTATCGTTATCGTTATCGTTATCGTTATCGTTATCGTTATCGTTATCGTTATCGTTATCGTTATCGTTATCGTTATCGTTATCGTTATCGTTATCGTTATCGTTATCGTTATCGTTATCGTTATCGTTATCGTTATCGTTATCGTTATCGTTATCGTTATCGTTATCGTTATCGTTATCGTTATCGTTATCGTTATCGTTATCGTTATCGTTATCGTTATCGTTATCGTTATCGTTATCGTTATCGTTATCGTTATCGTTATCGTTATCGTTATCGTTATCGTTATCGTTATCGTTATCGTTATCGTTATCGTTATCGTTATCGTTATCGTTATCGTTATCGTTATCGTTATCGTTATCGTTATCGTTATCGTTATCGTTATCGTTATCGTTATCGTTATCGTTATCGTTATCGTTATCGTTATCGTTATCGTTATCGTTATCGTTATCGTTATCGTTATCGTTATCGTTATCGTTATCGTTATCGTTATCGTTATCGTTATCGTTATCGTTATCGTTATCGTTATCGTTATCGTTATCGTTATCGTTATCGTTATCGTTATCGTTATCGTTATCGTTATCGTTATCGTTATCGTTATCGTTATCGTTATCGTTATCGTTATCGTTATCGTTATCGTTATCGTTATCGTTATCGTTATCGTTATCGTTATCGTTATCGTTATCGTTATCGTTATCGTTATCGTTATCGTTATCGTTATCGTTATCGTTATCGTTATCGTTATCGTTATCGTTATCGTTATCGTTATCGTTATCGTTATCGTTATCGTTATCGTTATCGTTATCGTTATCGTTATCGTTATCGTTATCGTTATCGTTATCGTTATCGTTATCGTTATCGTTATCGTTATCGTTATCGTTATCGTTATCGTTATCGTTATCGTTATCGTTATCGTTATCGTTATCGTTATCGTTATCGTTATCGTTATCGTTATCGTTATCGTTATCGTTATCGTTATCGTTATCGTTATCGTTATCGTTATCGTTATCGTTATCGTTATCGTTATCGTTATCGTTATCGTTATCGTTATCGTTATCGTTATCGTTATCGTTATCGTTATCGTTATCGTTATCGTTATCGTTATCGTTATCGTTATCGTTATCGTTATCGTTATCGTTATCGTTATCGTTATCGTTATCGTTATCGTTATCGTTATCGTTATCGTTATCGTTATCGTTATCGTTATCGTTATCGTTATCGTTATCGTTATCGTTATCGTTATCGTTATCGTTATCGTTATCGTTATCGTTATCGTTATCGTTATCGTTATCGTTATCGTTATCGTTATCGTTATCGTTATCGTTATCGTTATCGTTATCGTTATCGTTATCGTTATCGTTATCGTTATCGTTATCGTTATCGTTATCGTTATCGTTATCGTTATCGTTATCGTTATCGTTATCGTTATCGTTATCGTTATCGTTATCGTTATCGTTATCGTTATCGTTATCGTTATCGTTATCGTTATCGTTATCGTTATCGTTATCGTTATCGTTATCGTTATCGTTATCGTTATCGTTATCGTTATCGTTATCGTTATCGTTATCGTTATCGTTATCGTTATCGTTATCGTTATCGTTATCGTTATCGTTATCGTTATCGTTATCGTTATCGTTATCGTTATCGTTATCGTTATCGTTATCGTTATCGTTATCGTTATCGTTATCGTTATCGTTATCGTTATCGTTATCGTTATCGTTATCGTTATCGTTATCGTTATCGTTATCGTTATCGTTATCGTTATCGTTATCGTTATCGTTATCGTTATCGTTATCGTTATCGTTATCGTTATCGTTATCGTTATCGTTATCGTTATCGTTATCGTTATCGTTATCGTTATCGTTATCGTTATCGTTATCGTTATCGTTATCGTTATCGTTATCGTTATCGTTATCGTTATCGTTATCGTTATCGTTATCGTTATCGTTATCGTTATCGTTATCGTTATCGTTATCGTTATCGTTATCGTTATCGTTATCGTTATCGTTATCGTTATCGTTATCGTTATCGTTATCGTTATCGTTATCGTTATCGTTATCGTTATCGTTATCGTTATCGTTATCGTTATCGTTATCGTTATCGTTATCGTTATCGTTATCGTTATCGTTATCGTTATCGTTATCGTTATCGTTATCGTTATCGTTATCGTTATCGTTATCGTTATCGTTATCGTTATCGTTATCGTTATCGTTATCGTTATCGTTATCGTTATCGTTATCGTTATCGTTATCGTTATCGTTATCGTTATCGTTATCGTTATCGTTATCGTTATCGTTATCGTTATCGTTATCGTTATCGTTATCGTTATCGTTATCGTTATCGTTATCGTTATCGTTATCGTTATCGTTATCGTTATCGTTATCGTTATCGTTATCGTTATCGTTATCGTTATCGTTATCGTTATCGTTATCGTTATCGTTATCGTTATCGTTATCGTTATCGTTATCGTTATCGTTATCGTTATCGTTATCGTTATCGTTATCGTTATCGTTATCGTTATCGTTATCGTTATCGTTATCGTTATCGTTATCGTTATCGTTATCGTTATCGTTATCGTTATCGTTATCGTTATCGTTATCGTTATCGTTATCGTTATCGTTATCGTTATCGTTATCGTTATCGTTATCGTTATCGTTATCGTTATCGTTATCGTTATTGTTATCGTTATCGTTATCGTTATCGTTATTATTATCGTTATCGTTATCGTTATCGTTATCGTTATTATTATCGTTATCGTTATCGTTATCGTTATCGTTATCGTTATCGTTATCGTTATCGTTATCGTTATCGTTATCGTTATCGTTATCGTTATCGTTATCGTTATCGTTATCGTTATCGTTATCGTTATCGTTATCGTTATCGTTATCGTTATCGTTATCGTTATCGTTATTGTTATTGTTATTGTTATTATTATCGTTATCGTTATTGTTATTGTTATTGTTATTATTATCGTTATCGTTATTGTTATTGTTATTATTATCGTTATCGTTATCGTTATCGTTATCGTTATCGTTATCGTTATCGTTATCGTTATCGTTATCGTTATCGTTATCGTTATCGTTATCATTATCGTTATCGTTATCGTTATCGTTATCGTTATCGTTATCGTTATCGTTATCGTTATCGTTATCGTTATCGTTATCGTTATCGTTATCGTTATCGTTATCGTTATCGTTATCGTTATCGTTATCGTTATCGTTATCGTTATCGTTATCGTTATCGTTATCGTTATCGTTATTGTTATTATTATCGTTATCGTTATCGTTATCGTTATCGTTATCGTTATCGTTATCGTTATCGTTATCGTTATCGTTATCGTTATCGTTATCGTTATCGTTATCGTTATCGTTATCGTTATCGTTATCGTTATCGTTATCGTTATTGTTATTGTTATTATTATCGTTATCGTTATTGTTATTGTTATTGTTATTATTATCGTTATCGTTATCGTTATCGTTATCGTTATTGTTATTGTTATTATTATCGTTATCGTTATCGTTATCGTTATCGTTATCGTTGTCGTTATCGTTATCGTTATTGTTATTGTTATTATTATCGTTATCGTTATCGTTATCGTTATCGTTATCGTTATCGTTATCGTTATCGTTATCGTTATCGTTATCGTTATCGTTATCGTTATCGTTATCGTTATCGTTATCGTTATCGTTATCGTTATCGTTATCGTTATCGTTATCGTTATCGTTATCGTTATCGTTATCGTTATCGTTATCGTTATCGTTATCGTTATCGTTATCGTTATCGTTATCGTTATCGTTATCGTTATCGTTATCGTTATCGTTATCGTTATCGTTATCGTTATCGTTATCGTTATCGTTATCGTTATCGTTATCGTTATCGTTATCGTTATCGTTATCGTTATCGTTATCGTTATCGTTATCGTTATCGTTATCGTTATCGTTATCGTTATCGTTATCGTTATCGTTATCGTTATCGTTATCGTTATCGTTATCGTTATCGTTATCGTTATCGTTATCGTTATCGTTATCGTTATCGTTATCGTTATCGTTATCGTTATCGTTATCGTTATCGTTATCGTTATCGTTATCGTTATCGTTATCGTTATCGTTATCGTTATCGTTATCGTTATCGTTATCGTTATCGTTATCGTTATCGTTATCGTTATCGTTATCGTTATCGTTATCGTTATCGTTATCGTTATCGTTATCGTTATCGTTATCGTTATCGTTATCGTTATCGTTATCGTTATCGTTATCGTTATCGTTATCGTTATCGTTATCGTTATCGTTATCGTTATCGTTATCGTTATCGTTATCGTTATCGTTATCGTTATCGTTATCGTTATCGTTATCGTTATCGTTATCGTTATCGTTATCGTTATCGTTATCGTTATCGTTATCGTTATCGTTATCGTTATCGTTATCGTTATCGTTATCGTTATCGTTATCGTTATCGTTATCGTTATCGTTATCGTCATCGTCATCGTCATCGTCATCGTCATCGTCATCGTCATCGTCATCGTCATCGTCATCGTCATCGTTATCGTTATCGTTATCGTTATCGTTATCGTTATCGTTATCGTTATCGTTATCGTTATCGTTATCGTTATCGTTATCGTTATCGTTATCGTTATCGTTATCGTTATCGTTATCGTTATCGTTATCGTTATCGTTATCGTTATCGTTATCGTTATCGTTATCGTTATCGTTATCGTTATCGTTATCGTTATCGTTATCGTTATCGTTATCGTTATCGTTATCGTTATCGTTATCGTTATCGTTATCGTTATCGTTATCGTTATCGTTATCGTTATCGTTATCGTTATCGTTATCGTTATCGTTATCGTTATCGTTATCGTTATCGTTATCGTTATCGTTATCGTTATCGTTATCGTTATCGTTATCGTTATCGTTATCGTTATCGTTATCGTTATCGTTATCGTTATCGTTATCGTTATCGTTATCGTTATCGTTATCGTTATCGTTATCGTTATCGTTATCGTTATCGTTATCGTTATCGTTATCGTTATCGTTATCGTTATCGTTATCGTTATCGTTATCGTTATCGTTATCGTTATCGTTATCGTTATCGTTATCGTTATCGTTATCGTTATCGTTATCGTTATCGTTATCGTTATCGTTATCGTTATCGTTATCGTTATCGTTATCGTTATCGTTATCGTTATCGTTATCGTTATCGTTATCGTTATCGTTATCGTTATCGTTATCGTTATCGTTATCGTTATCGTTATCGTTATCGTTATCGTTATCGTTATCGTTATCGTTATCGTTATCGTTATCGTTATCGTTATCGTTATCGTTATCGTTATCGTTATCGTTATCGTTATCGTTATCGTTATCGTTATCGTTATCGTTATCGTTATCGTTATCGTTATCGTTATCGTTATCGTTATCGTTATCGTTATCGTTATCGTTATCGTTATCGTTATCGTTATCGTTATCGTTATCGTTATCGTTATCGTTATCGTTATCGTTATCGTTATCGTTATCGTTATCGTTATCGTTATCGTTATCGTTATCGTTATCGTTATCGTTATCGTTATCGTTATCGTTATCGTTATCGTTATCGTTATCGTTATCGTTATCGTTATCGTTATCGTTATCGTTATCGTTATCGTTATCGTTATCGTTATCGTTATCGTTATCGTTATCGTTATCGTTATCGTTATCGTTATCGTTATCGTTATCGTTATCGTTATCGTTATCGTTATCGTTATCGTTATCGTTATCGTTATCGTTATCGTTATCGTTATCGTTATCGTTATCGTTATCGTTATCGTTATCGTTATCGTTATCGTTATCGTTATCGTTATCGTTATCGTTATCGTTATCGTTATCGTTATCGTTATCGTTATCGTTATCGTTATCGTTATCGTTATCGTTATCGTTATCGTTATCGTTATCGTTATCGTTATCGTTATCGTTATCGTTATCGTTATCGTTATCGTTATCGTTATCGTTATCGTTATCGTTATCGTTATCGTTATCGTTATCGTTATCGTTATCGTTATCGTTATCGTTATCGTTATCGTTATCGTTATCGTTATCGTTATCGTTATCGTTATCGTTATCGTTATCGTTATCGTTATCGTTATCGTTATCGTTATCGTTATCGTTATCGTTATCGTTATCGTTATCGTTATCGTTATCGTTATCGTTATCGTTATCGTTATCGTTATCGTTATCGTTATCGTTATCGTTATCGTTATCGTTATCGTTATCGTTATCGTTATCGTTATCGTTATCGTTATCGTTATCGTTATCGTTATCGTTATCGTTATCGTTATCGTTATCGTTATCGTTATCGTTATCGTTATCGTTATCGTTATCGTTATCGTTATCGTTATCGTTATCGTTATCGTTATCGTTATCGTTATCGTTATCGTTATCGTTATCGTTATCGTTATCGTTATCGTTATCGTTATCGTTATCGTTATCGTTATCGTTATCGTTATCGTTATCGTTATCGTTATCGTTATCGTTATCGTTATCGTTATCGTTATCGTTATCGTTATCGTTATCGTTATCGTTATCGTTATCGTTATCGTTATCGTTATCGTTATCGTTATCGTTATCGTTATCGTTATCGTTATCGTTATCGTTATCGTTATCGTTATCGTTATCGTTATCGTTATCGTTATCGTTATCGTTATCGTTATCGTTATCGTTATCGTTATCGTTATCGTTATCGTTATCGTTATCGTTATCGTTATCGTTATCGTTATCGTTATCGTTATCGTTATCGTTATCGTTATCGTTATCGTTATCGTTATCGTTATCGTTATCGTTATCGTTATCGTTATCGTTATCGTTATCGTTATCGTTATCGTTATCGTTATCGTTATCGTTATCGTTATCGTTATCGTTATCGTTATCGTTATCGTTATCGTTATCGTTATCGTTATCGTTATCGTTATCGTTATCGTTATCGTTATCGTTATCGTTATCGTTATCGTTATCGTTATCGTTATCGTTATCGTTATCGTTATCGTTATCGTTATCGTTATCGTTATCGTTATCGTTATCGTTATCGTTATCGTTATCGTTATCGTTATCGTTATCGTTATCGTTATCGTTATCGTTATCGTTATCGTTATCGTTATCGTTATCGTTATCGTTATCGTTATCGTTATCGTTATCGTTATCGTTATCGTTATCGTTATCGTTATCGTTATCGTTATCGTTATCGTTATCGTTATCGTTATCGTTATCGTTATCGTTATCGTTATCGTTATCGTTATCGTTATCGTTATCGTTATCGTTATCGTTATCGTTATCGTTATCGTTATCGTTATCGTTATCGTTATCGTTATCGTTATCGTTATCGTTATCGTTATCGTTATCGTTATCGTTATCGTTATCGTTATCGTTATCGTTATCGTTATCGTTATCGTTATCGTTATCGTTATCGTTATCGTTATCGTTATCGTTATCGTTATCGTTATCGTTATCGTTATCGTTATCGTTATCGTTATCGTTATCGTTATCGTTATCGTTATCGTTATCGTTATCGTTATCGTTATCGTTATCGTTATCGTTATCGTTATCGTTATCGTTATCGTTATCGTTATCGTTATCGTTATCGTTATCGTTATCGTTATCGTTATCGTTATCGTTATCGTTATCGTTATCGTTATCGTTATCGTTATCGTTATCGTTATCGTTATCGTTATCGTTATCGTTATCGTTATCGTTATCGTTATCGTTATCGTTATCGTTATCGTTATCGTTATCGTTATCGTTATCGTTATCGTTATCGTTATCGTTATCGTTATCGTTATCGTTATCGTTATCGTTATCGTTATCGTTATCGTTATCGTTATCGTTATCGTTATCGTTATCGTTATCGTTATCGTTATCGTTATCGTTATCGTTATCGTTATCGTTATCGTTATCGTTATCGTTATCGTTATCGTTATCGTTATCGTTATCGTTATCGTTATCGTTATCGTTATCGTTATCGTTATCGTTATCGTTATCGTTATCGTTATCGTTATCGTTATCGTTATCGTTATCGTTATCGTTATCGTTATCGTTATCGTTATCGTTATCGTTATCGTTATCGTTATCGTTATCGTTATCGTTATCGTTATCGTTATCGTTATCGTTATCGTTATCGTTATCGTTATCGTTATCGTTATCGTTATCGTTATCGTTATCGTTATCGTTATCGTTATCGTTATCGTTATCGTTATCGTTATCGTTATCGTTATCGTTATCGTTATCGTTATCGTTATCGTTATCGTTATCGTTATCGTTATCGTTATCGTTATCGTTATCGTTATCGTTATCGTTATCGTTATCGTTATCGTTATCGTTATCGTTATCGTTATCGTTATCGTTATCGTTATCGTTATCGTTATCGTTATCGTTATCGTTATCGTTATCGTTATCGTTATCGTTATCGTTATCGTTATCGTTATCGTTATCGTTATCGTTATCGTTATCGTTATCGTTATCGTTATCGTTATCGTTATCGTTATCGTTATCGTTATCGTTATCGTTATCGTTATCGTTATCGTTATCGTTATCGTTATCGTTATCGTTATCGTTATCGTTATCGTTATCGTTATCGTTATCGTTATCGTTATCGTTATCGTTATCGTTATCGTTATCGTTATCGTTATCGTTATCGTTATCGTTATCGTTATCGTTATCGTTATCGTTATCGTTATCGTTATCGTTATCGTTATCGTTATCGTTATCGTTATCGTTATCGTTATCGTTATCGTTATCGTTATCGTTATCGTTATCGTTATCGTTATCGTTATCGTTATCGTTATCGTTATCGTTATCGTTATCGTTATCGTTATCGTTATCGTTATCGTTATCGTTATCGTTATCGTTATCGTTATCGTTATCGTTATCGTTATCGTTATCGTTATCGTTATCGTTATCGTTATCGTTATCGTTATCGTTATCGTTATCGTTATCGTTATCGTTATCGTTATCGTTATCGTTATCGTTATCGTTATCGTTATCGTTATCGTTATCGTTATCGTTATCGTTATCGTTATCGTTATCGTTATCGTTATCGTTATCGTTATCGTTATCGTTATCGTTATCGTTATCGTTATCGTTATCGTTATCGTTATCGTTATCGTTATCGTTATCGTTATCGTTATCGTTATCGTCATCGTTATCGTTATCGTTATCGTTATCGTTATCGTTATCGTTATCGTTATCGTTATCGTTATCGTTATCGTTATTGTTATCGTTATCGTTATCGTTATCGTTATCGTTATCGTTATCGTTATTGTTATCGTTATCGTTATCGTTATCGTTATCGTTATCGTTATCGTTATCGTTATCGTTATCGTTATCGTTATCGTTATCGTTATCGTTATCGTTATCGTTATCGTTATCGTTATTGTTAATATTATCGTTATCGTTATCGTTATCGTTATTGTTATTATTATCGTTATCGTTATCGTTATCGTTATCGTTATCGTTATCGTTATCGTTATCGTTATCGTTATCGTTATCGTTATCGTTATCGTTATCGTTATCGTTATCGTTATCGTTATCGTTATCGTTATCGTTATCGTTATCGTTATCGTTATCGTTATCGTTATCGTTATCGTTATCGTTATCGTTATCGTTATCGTTATCGTTATCGTTATCGTTATCGTTATCGTTATCGTTATCGTTATCGTTATCGTTATCGTTATCGTTATCGTTATCGTTATCGTTATCGTTATCGTTATCGTTATCGTTATCGTTATCGTTATCGTTATCGTTATCGTTATCGTTATCGTTATCGTTATCGTTATCGTTATTGTTATTGTTATTGTTCTTGTTATTGTTATTGTTATTGTTATTGTTATTGTTATTATTATTATTATCGTTATCGTTATCGTTATCGTTATCGTTATTGTTATTGTTATTATTATCGTTATCGTTATCGTTATCGTTATCGTTATCGTTATCGTTATCGTTATCGTTATCGTTATTGTTATTGTTATTATTATCGTTATTGTTATTGTTATTATTATCGTTATCGTTATCGTTATCGTTATCGTTATCGTTATCGTTATCGTTATCGTTATCGTTGTCGTTATCGTTATCGTTATCGTTATCGTTATCGTTATCGTTATCGTTATCGTTATCGTTATCGTTATCGTTATCGTTATCGTTATCGTTATCGTTATCGTTATCGTTATCGTTATCGTTATCGTTATCGTTATCGTTATCGTTATCGTTATCGTTATCGTTATCGTTATCGTTATCGTTATCGTTATCGTTATTGTTATTATTATCGTTAATGTTATCGTTATCGTTATCGTTATCGTTATCGTTATCGTTATCGTTATCGTTATCGTTATCGTTATCGTTATCGTTATCGTTATCGTTATCGTTATCGTTATCGTTATCGTTATCGTTATCGTTATCGTTATCGTTATCGTTATCGTTATCGTTATCGTTATCGTTATCGTTATTGTTATTGTTATTATTATCGTTATCGTTATTGTTATTGTTATTGTTATTGTTATTGTTATTGTTATTATTATTGTTATTGTTATTGTTATTGTTATTATTATCGTTATCGTAATCGTTATCGTTATCGTTATCGTTATTGTTATTGTTATTATTATCGTTATCGTTATCGTTATCGTTATCGTTATCGTTATCGTTATCGTTATTGTTATTGTTATTGTTATTATTATCGTTATCGTTATCGTTATCGTTATCGTTATCGTTATCGTTATCGTTATCGTTATCGTTATCGTTATTGTTATTGTTATTATTATCGTTATCGTTATCGTTATCGTTATCGTTATCGTTAT
>CAXAQZ010000186.1:0-2500 GCA_963971145.1 Sussaba pulchella
AGGGCAAGTCTGGTGCCAGCAGCCGCGGTAATTCCAGCTCCAATAGCGTATATTAAAGTTGTTGCGGTTAAAAAGCTCGTAGTTGAATCTGTGTGTCACGATGTTGGTTCACCGCTCGCGGTGTTTAACTAGCATGCCGTGAGACGTCCTACCGGTGGGCTTAGCTCCTCACGGGGCGGTCCAACTAATATCCCATCGCGGTGCTCTTTACTGAGTGTCGAGGTGGGCCGGTACGTTTACTTTGAACAAATTAGAGTGCTTAAAGCAGGCTAACTTTGCCTGAATACTGTGTGCATGGAATAATGGAATAGGACCTCGGTTCTATTTTGTTGGTTTTCGGAACCCCGAGGTAATGATTAATAGGGACAGATGGGGGCATTCGTATTGCGACGTTAGAGGTGAAATTCTTGGATCGTCGCAAGACGGACAGAAGCGAAAGCATTTGCCAAAAATGTTTTCATTAATCAAGAACGAAAGTTAGAGGTTCGAAGGCGATCAGATACCGCCCTAGTTCTAACCATAAACGATGCCAGCTAGCGATCCGCCGAAGTTCCTCCGATGACTCGGCGGGCAGCTTCCGGGAAACCAAAGCTTTTGGGTTCCGGGGGAAGTATGGTTGCAAAGCTGAAACTTAAAGGAATTGACGGAAGGGCACCACCAGGAGTGGAGCCTGCGGCTTAATTTGACTCAACACGGGAAACCTCACCAGGCCCGGACACCGGAAGGATTGACAGATTGATAGCTCTTTCTTGATTCGGTGGGTGGTGGTGCATGGCCGTTCTTAGTTGGTGGAGCGATTTGTCTGGTTAATTCCGATAACGAACGAGACTCTAGCCTGCTAAATAGGCGTACTTTCTGGTATCTCGAAGGCCCCCGGCTTCGGTTGGGTGGTTTTTACTACCGACGTACAAACAAATCTTCTTAGAGGGACAGGCGGCTTCTAGCCGCACGAGATTGAGCAATAACAGGTCTGTGATGCCCTTAGATGTTCTGGGCCGCACGCGCGCTACACTGAAGGAATCAGCGTGTCTTCCCTGGCCGAAAGGCCCGGGTAACCCGCTGAACCTCCTTCGTGCTAGGGATTGGGGCTTGCAATTATTCCCCATGAACGAGGAATTCCCAGTAAGCGCGAGTCATAAGCTCGCGTTGATTACGTCCCTGCCCTTTGTACACACCGCCCGTCGCTACTACCGATTGAATGATTTAGTGAGGTCTTCGGACTGGTGCGCGGCAATGTTACGGCATTGCCGATGTTGCTGGGAAGATGACCAAACTTGATCATTTAGAGGAAGTAAAAGTCGTAACAAGGTTTCCGTAGGTGAACCTGCGGAAGGATCATTAACGTACAACGCTCGCTTTATAAAATAGCAGCGAAACAAACAAAAAGTGTACGAAATGCTTTAATAACATGAAGATGCTGACGCATCGAAAAAGAAATATTATTTATTATATTGTCTTTTTTAAGTCAAAAATAAATAAAACTGTTTTTAAGCGAGACGAGATTGCGAAATTATCATTGGTACAACGATTAAGGTAACACACGCTGGGCGAAGCTGGGTTGTAAGCACAAATTTAAACCGCGATCGTATTTGTCGCTGTGCTTGCTCCATCTGCTACCGTTATGTGCGATATGTAAGCTTTTTCAACCGATGTACATAATTTCTGATGCATCTCGCTTATATTCGAACGAGGCAATCATAATAATACAACCACGCCTTTACAAGCGTGTTGTAATGAGAGCCCTCCGAAATTCGTCGCAACGTTTTCGTGGCAACCTATATCGCGTTGGGAAGCGATTCCATTAACGATGACAATAAGATAAAATATGTTTGTAACGTACAAAAGCGTGTTTCATACGTGTCACTCGATAACTTTAAGTTACTCACGCAAACGTGCGGGGTAGCGACAAAAAAGTAGACGAGAAAGGTTGACATTTGTTTTTCGCGTACGTTATCGATCAAAGATATTAACAATTGTTATCGATTTAAAATGGAGGATCTCCGCGAAGAGGTCAGCGCTCGTCGCTTCAAGCGTCGTGTCGTTGTCCAAGGTTTTTAAATGAAATAACGCCCGAATATAAACGTTAATTAAATTATTTTTAATATTTAATTTAGACGATTTCGTTGTCGTACGAATCACGCAACGATTATTTATTTAATCGTTGACGTTCAAACGACTCGCAAGTCGTGCCTTCCGGGGTGGGCTTGCGAAACATCTTGTCGGTTAACGGATCGTTCCCAAAAGTGTGATATCCGATCACGGGAATTTTCCGTGTCACCCGTCGAGTTTGTGCAATATTGAGTTATTAATGGAACTTAACAAACAAATTTTATATGATTACCCTGAACGGTGGATCACTTGGCTCGTGGGTCGATGAAGAACGCAGCTAATTGCGCGTCAACTTGTGAACTGCAGGACACATGAACATCGACATTTCGAACGCACATTGCGGTCCACGGATACAATTCCCGGACCACGCCTGGCTGAGGGTCGTTTTGCA
>CAXAQZ010000186.1:10000-16000 GCA_963971145.1 Sussaba pulchella
TTCAAAAAAACCGATCGGTCTACCCCTGGAATAATTTAAATGTTCTTATTATTTTACAACCAAATTTTTTTATTTCTTTTCGGGTTTAAGAAAAAGCGGTCGATCTACGGGTAAAAATTTAAGGTTTATTCATTTCATTCCGATGGAAAAATAATTTGAAAAAAAAAATTTTTAAGCACGTTTTGATATTGATTGTTACGTTAATGCGATAAGAAGGAAGTTATGTTCTTTTACTTTTCGAGAAAGCGAGTTTTTCGATACCAATTTTTTTTCATCAATTTATTAGAATAAATTTTTGGTCAAAATGGTTTTCGCGTTTCATGAAGAAAATTTTTTTTCTTTCGAATTTCAGAAAAACCGATCGGTCTACGCCTGGAATAATTTTCATGTTCTTATTATTTTACAAACGAAATTTTTTTTTTTTTTTTGGTTTCAAGAAAAAGCGGTCGATCTACGGGTAAAAAATGAAGGTTTATTTATTTCATTTCGATGAAAAAACAATTTGGAAAAAAAAAATTTTTTAACCACGTTTTGATATTGATTGTTACATTAATACGATAAGAAGAAAGTTATTTTCTTTTACTCTTCGAAAAAGCGATCGGTCTACGCGTCGAGCAACTCTGGTCGCGGTCGGTCTACGCGTGGATTATTCCCGAGTGCGATCGGTCTACGCGTCAACTCAATGTACATGCGATCGGTCTACGCGTCGAACAACTCTGGTCGCGGTCGGTCTACGCGTGGATTATTTCCGAGTGCGGTCGGTCTACGCGTCAACTCAATATACATGCGATCGGTCTACGTGTGGATTTTAAATTCCTCTTTCGTTTTTCGATATCAATTTTTTTCATCAATTCATTAGAATAAATTTTAGGTCAAATTGGTTTTCGCGTTTCATGAAAAATTTTTTTCTTCATTTTTGAATTTCAAAAAAACCGATCGGTCTACGCCTGGAATCATTTTAATATTCTTATTATTTTACAACCGAATTTTTTTTTTTTTTTTGGGTTCAAGAAAAAAAGGTCGATCTACGGGTAAAAATTTAAGGTTTATTCATTTCATTCCGATGGAAAATAATTTAAAAAAAAAAATTTTTAAGCACGTTTTGATATTGATTATTACGTTAATGCGATAAGAAGAAAGTTATGTTCTTTTACTTTTCGAGAATGCGATCGGTCTACGCGTCGAACAACTCTGGTCGCGGTCGGTCTACGCGTGGATTATTTCCGAGGGCGATCGGTCTACGCGTCAACTCAATGTACATGCGATCGGTCTACGCGTCGAACAACTCTGGTTGCGGTCGGTCTACGCGTGGATTATTCCGGAGTGCGGTCGGTCTACGCGTCAACTCAATGTACATGCGATCGGTCTACGTGTGGATTTTAAAATCCTCTTTCGTTTTTCGATACCAATTTTTTTTTATCAATTTATTAGAATAAATTTTAGGTCAAAATGGTTTTCGCGTTTCATGAAAGAAATTTTTTTTTTTTTCGAATTTCAGAAAAACCGATCGGTCTACGCCTGGAATAATTTTAATGTTCTTATTATTTTACAAACGAATTTTTTTTTTTTTTCTTTGGTTTCAAGAAAAAGCGGTCGATCTACGGTCGAAAAATGAAGGTTTATTTATTTCATTTCGATGAAAAAATAATTTGAAAAAAAATTTTTTAACCACGTTTTGATATTGATTGTTACGTTAATGCGATAAGAAGAAAGTTATGTTTTTTTACTTTTCGAGAAAGCGATCGGTCTACGCGTCGAACAACTCTGGTCGCGGTCGGTCTACGCGTGGATTATTCCCGAGTGCGATCGGTCTACGCGTCAACTCAATGTACATGCGATCGGTTTACGCGTCGAACAACTCTGGTCGCGGTCGGTCTACGCGTGGATTATTTCCGAGTGCGGTCGGTCTACGCGTCAACTCAATATACATGCGATCGGTCTACGTGTGGATTTTAAATTCCTCTTTCGTTTTTCGATATCAATTTTTTTCATCAATTCATTAGAATAAATTTTAGGTCAAATTTTTTTTCGCGTTTCATGAAAAAATTTTTTCTTCATTTTCGAATTTCAAAAAAACCGATCGGTCTACGCCTGGAATCATTTTAATGTTCTTATTATTTTACAACCGAATTTTTTTTTTTTTTTTTGGGTTCAAGAAAAAAAGGTCGATCTACGGGTAAAAATTTAAGGTTTATTCATTTCATTCCGATGGAAAAATAATTAAAAAAAAAAAATTTTTAAGCACGTTTCGATATTGATCGTTACGTTAATGCGATAAGAAGAAAGTTATGTTCTTTTACTTTTCGAGAATGCGATCGGTCTACGCGTCGAACAACTCTGGTCGCGGTCGGTCTACGAGTGGATTATTTCCGAGGGCGATCGGTCTACGCGTCAACCCAATGTACATGCGATCGGTCTACGCGTCGAACAACTCTGGTCGCGGTCGGTCTACGCGTGGATTATTCCCGAGTGCGGTCGGTCTACGCGTAAACTCAATGTACACGCGATCGGTCTACGTGTGGATTTTAAAATCCTCTTTCGTTTTTCGATACCAATTTTTTTTCATTAATTTATTAGAATAAATTTTAGGTCAAAATGGTTTTCGCGTTTCATGAAAGAAATTTTTTTTTTTTTCGAATTTCAGAAAAACCGATCGGTCTACGCCTGGAATAATTTTAATGTTCTTATTATTTTACAAACGAATTTTTTTTTTTTTTTGTTTGGTTTCAAGAAAAAGCGGTCGATCTACGGTCGAAAAATGAAGGTTTATTTATTTCATTTCGATGAAAAAATAATTTTTAAAAAAACTTTTTAACCACGTTTAGATATTGATTGTTACGTTAATGCGATAAGAAGAAAGTTATGTTTTTTTACTTTTCGAGAAAGCGATCGGTCTACGCGTCGAACAACTCTGGTCGCGGTCGGTCTACGCGTGGATTATTCCCGAGTGCGGTCGGTCTACGCGTCAACTCAATGTACATGCGATCGGTCTACGTGTGGATTTTAAATTCCTCTTTCGTTTTTCGATATCAATTTTTTTCATCAATCCATTAGAATAAATTTTAGGTCAAATTTTTTTTCGCGTTACATGAAAATTTTTTTTCTTCATTTTCGAATTTCAGAAAAACCGATCGGTCTACGCCTGGAATAATTTTAATGTTCTTATTATTTTACAAACGAATTTTTTTTTTTTTTTTTTTGGTTTCAAGAAAAAGCGGTCGATCTACGGTCGAAAAATGAAGGTTTATTTATTTCATTTCGATGAAAAAATAATTTGAAAAAAAATTTTTTAACCACGTTTTGATATTGATTGTCACGTCAATGCGATAAGAAGAAAGTTATGTTTTTTTACTTTTCGAGAAAGCGATCGGTCTACGCGTCGAACAACTCTGGTCGCGGTCGGTCTACGCGTGGATTATTCCCGAGTGCGATCGGTCTACGCGTCAACTCAATGTACATGCGATCGGTCTACGCGTCGAACAACTCTGGTCGCGGTCGGTCTACGCGTGGATTATTTCCGAGTGCGGTCGGTCTACGCGTCAACTCAATATACATGCGATCGGTCTACGTGTGGATTTCAAATTACTCTTTCGTTTTTCGATATCAATTTTTTTCATCAATTCATTAGAATAAATTTTAGGTCAAATTTTTTTTCGCGTTTCATGAAAAATTTTTTTCTTCATTTTCGAATTTCAAAAAAACCGATCGGTCTACGCCTGGAATCATTTTAATGTTCTTATTATTTTACAACCGAATTTTTTTTTTTTTTTTTGGGTTCAAGAAAAAAAGGTCGATCTACGGGTAAAAATTTAAGGTTTATTCATTTTATTCCGATGGAAAAATAATTTTAAAAAAAAAATTTTTAAGCACGTTTTGATATTGATCGTTGCGTTAATGCGATAAGAAGAAAGTTATGTTCTTTTACTTTTCGAGAATGCGATCGGTCTACGCGTCGAACAACTCTGGTCGCGGTCGGTCTACGCGTGGATTATTTCCGAGGGCGATCGGTCTACGCGTCAACCCAATGTACATGCGATCGGTCTACGCGTCGAACAACCCTGGTCGCGGTCGGTCTACGCGTGGATTATTCCCGAGTGCGGTCGGTCTACGCGTAAACTCAATGTACATGCGATCGGTCTACGTGTGGATTTTAAAATCCTCTTTCGTTTTTCGATACCAATTTTTTTCATCAATTTATTAGAATAAATTTTAGGTCAAAATGGTTTTCGCGTTTCATGAAAAAAATTTTTTTTTTTTTCGAATTTCAGAAAAACCGATCGGTCTACGCCTGGAATAATTTTAATGTTCTTATTATTTTACAAACGAATTTTTTTTTTTTTTTTTTTGGTTTCAAGAAAAAGCGGTCGATCTACGGTCGAAAAATGAAGTTTTATTTATTTCATTTCGATGAAAAAATTATTTGAAAAAAAATTTTTTAACCACGTTTTGATATTGATTGTCACGTTAATGCGATAAGAAGAAAGTTATGTTTTTTTACTTTTCGAGAAAGCGATCGGTCTACGCGTCGAACAACTCTGGTCGCGGTCGGTCTACGCGTGGATTATTCCCGAGTGCGATCGGTCTACGCGTCAACTCAATGTACATGCGATCGGTCTACGCGTCGAACAACTCTGGTCGCGGTCGGTCTACGCGTGGATTATTTCCGAGTGCGGTCGGTCTACGCGTCAACTCAATATACATGCGATCGGTCTACGTGTGGATTTTAAATTCCTCTTTCCTTTTTCGATATCAATTTTTTTCATCAATTCATTAGAATAAATTTTAGGTCAAATTTTTTTTCGCGTTTCATGAAAAATTTTTTTCTTCATTTTCGAATTTCAAAAAAACCGATCGGTCTACGCCTGGAATCATTTTAATGTTCTTATTATTTTACAACCGAATTTTTTTTTTTTTTTTGGGTTTAAGAAAAA
Organism: Sussaba pulchella; assembly: GCA_963971145.1. Lineage (NCBI taxonomy): Eukaryota > Metazoa > Arthropoda > Insecta > Hymenoptera > Ichneumonidae > Sussaba > Sussaba pulchella. Next base: position 14,932 of record CAXAQZ010000186.1, read on the forward strand.
AAGGTCGATCCACGGGTAAAAATTTAAGGTTTATTCATTTCATTCCGATGGAAAAATAATTTAAAAAAAAAAATTTTTAAGCACGTTTTGATATTGATCGTTACGTTAATGCGATAAGAAGAAAGTTATGTTCTTTTACTTTTCGAGAATGCGATCGGTCTACGCGTCGAACACCTCTGGTCGCGGTCGGTCTACGCGTGGATTATTTCCGAGGGCGATCGGTCTACGCGTCAACCCAATGTACATGCGATCGGTCTACGCGTCGAACAACTCTGGTCGCGGTCGGTCTACGCGTGGATTATTCCCGAGTGCGGTCGGTCTACGCGTCAACTCAATGTACATGCGATCGGTCTACGTGTGGATTTTAAAATCCTCTTTCGTTTTTCGATACCAATTTTTTTTCATCAATTTATTAGAATAAATTTTAGGTCAAAGTGGTTTTCGCGTTTCATGAAAGAAATTTTTTTTTTTTTCGAATTTCAGAAAAACCGATCGGTCTACGCCTGGAATAATTTTAATGTTCTTATTATTTTACAAACGAATTTTTTTTTTTTTTTTTGGTTTCAAGAAAAAGCGGTCGATCTACGGTCGAAAAATGAAGGTTTATTTATTTCATTTCGATGAAAAAATTATTTGAAAAAAAATTTTTTAACCACGTTTTGATATTGATTGTTACGTTAGTGCGATAAGAAGAAAGTTATGTTTTTTTACTTTTCGAGAAAGCGATCGGTCTACGCGTCGAACAACTCTGGTCGCGGTCGGTCTACGCGTGGATTATTCCCGAGTGCGATCGGTCTACGCGTCAACTCAATGTACATGCGATCGGTCTACGCGTCGAACAACTCTGGTCGCGGTCGGTCTACGCGTGGATTATTTCCGAGTGCGGTCGGTCTACGCGTCAACTTAATATACATGCAATCGGTCTACGTGTGGATTTTAAATTCCTCTTTCGTTTTTCGATATCAATTTTTTTCATCAATTCATTAGAATAAATTTTAGGTCAAATTTTTTTTCGCGTTTCATGAAAAATTTTTTTCTTCATTTTCGAATTTCAAAAAAACCGATCGGT
>CAXAQZ010000187.1:0-2500 GCA_963971145.1 Sussaba pulchella
TATTCATTTTATTCCGATGGAAAAATAATTTTAAAAAAAAAATTTTTAAGCACGTTTTGATATTGATCGTTGCGTTAATGCGATAAGAAGAAAGTTATGTTCTTTTACTTTTCGAGAATGCGATCGGTCTACGCGTCGAACAACTCTGGTCGCGGTCGGTCTACGCGTGGATTATTTCCGAGGGCGATCGGTCTACGCGTCAACCCAATGTACATGCGATCGGTCTACGCGTCGAACAACCCTGGTCGCGGTCGGTCTACGCGTGGATTATTCCCGAGTGCGGTCGGTCTACGCGTAAACTCAATGTACATGCGATCGGTCTACGTGTGGATTTTAAAATCCTCTTTCGTTTTTCGATACCAATTTTTTTCATCAATTTATTAGAATAAATTTTAGGTCAAAATGGTTTTCGCGTTTCATGAAAAAAATTTTTTTTTTTTTTCGAATTTCAGAAAAACCGATCGGTCTACGCCTGGAATAATTTTAATGTTCTTATTATTTTACAAACGAATTTTTTTTTTTTTTTTTTGGTTTCAAGAAAAAGCGGTCGATCTACGGTCGAAAAATGAAGTTTTATTTATTTCATTTCGATGAAAAAATTATTTGAAAAAAAATTTTTTAACCACGTTTTGATATTGATTGTCACGTTAATGCGATAAGAAGAAAGTTATGTTTTTTTACTTTTCGAGAAAGCGATCGGTCTACGCGTCGAACAACTCTGGTCGCGGTCGGTCTACGCGTGGATTATTCCCGAGTGCGATCGGTCTACGCGTCAACTCAATGTACATGCGATCGGTCTACGCGTCGAACAACTCTGGTCGCGGTCGGTCTACGCGTGGATTATTTCCGAGTGCGGTCGGTCTACGCGTCAACTCAATATACATGCGATCGGTCTACGTGTGGATTTTAAATTCCTCTTTCCTTTTTCGATATCAATTTTTTTCATCAATTCATTAGAATAAATTTTAGGTCAAATTTTTTTTCGCGTTTCATGAAAAATTTTTTTCTTCATTTTCGAATTTCAAAAAAACCGATCGGTCTACGCCTGGAATCATTTTAATGTTCTTATTATTTTACAACCGAATTTTTTTTTTTTTTTTGGGTTTAAGAAAAAAAGGTCGATCCACGGGTAAAAATTTAAGGTTTATTCATTTCATTCCGATGGAAAAATAATTTTAAAAAAAAAATTTTTAAGCACGTTTTGATATTGATCGTTACGTTAATGCGATAAGAAGAAAGTTATGTTCTTTTACTTTTCGAGAATGCGATCGGTCTACGCGTCGAACACCTCTGGTCGCGGTCGGTCTACGCGTGGATTATTTCCGAGGGCGATCGGTCTACGCGTCAACCCAATGTACATGCGATCGGTCTACGCGTCGAACAACTCTGGTCGCGGTCGGTCTACGCGTGGATTATTCCCGAGTGCGGTCGGTCTACGCGTCAACTCAATGTACATGCGATCGGTCTACGTGTGGATTTTAAAATCCTCTTTCGTTTTTCGATACCAATTTTTTTTCATCAATTTATTAGAATAAATTTTAGGTCAAAGTGGTTTTCGCGTTTCATGAAAGAAATTTTTTTTTTTTTCGAATTTCAGAAAAACCGATCGGTCTACGCCTGGAATAATTTTAATGTTCTTATTATTTTACAAACGAATTTTTTTTTTTTTTTTTTTGGTTTCAAGAAAAAGCGGTCGATCTACGGTCGAAAAATGAAGGTTTATTTATTTCATTTCGATGAAAAAATTATTTGAAAAAAAATTTTTTAACCACGTTTTGATATTGATTGTTACGTTAGTGCGATAAGAAGAAAGTTATGTTTTTTTACTTTTCGAGAAAGCGATCGGTCTACGCGTCGAACAACTCTGGTCGCGGTCGGTCTACGCGTGGATTATTCCCGAGTGCGATCGGTCTACGCGTCAACTCAATGTACATGCGATCGGTCTACGCGTCGAACAACTCTGGTCGCGGTCGGTCTACGCGTGGATTATTTCCGAGTGCGGTCGGTCTACGCGTCAACTTAATATACATGCAATCGGTCTACGTGTGGATTTTAAATTCCTCTTTCGTTTTTCGATATCAATTTTTTTCATCAATTCATTAGAATAAATTTTAGGTCAAATTTTTTTTCGCGTTTCATGAAAAATTTTTTTCTTCATTTTCGAATTTCAAAAAAACCGATCGGTCTACGCCTGGAATCATTTTAATGTTCTTATTATTTTACAACCGAATTTTTTTTTTTTTTTTTGGGTTCAAGAAAAAAAGGTCGATCTACGGGTAAAAATTTAAGGTTTATTCATTTCATTCCGATGGAAAAATAATTTAAAAAAAAAAATTTTTAAGCACGTTTTGATATTGATCGTTACGTTAATGCGATAAGAAGAAAGTTATGTTCTTTTACTTTTCGAGAATGCGATCGGTCTACGCGTCGAACAACTCTGGTCGCGGTCGGTCTACGAGTGGATTATTTCCGAGGGCGATCGGTCTACGCGTCAACCCAA
>CAXAQZ010000188.1:0-42500 GCA_963971145.1 Sussaba pulchella
ATGACAACTCACTTTTCGGACGTGAATGCGAGTTATCGTCGCCTTTTCATATCAATAGTAGACCAGTCAACAAGACGAAATCTACATTCCATAGAAGATAAGTGAAATAATCACTGAGTGTACTTCACGATCTCTTTTTTCCTAAGTTCCGTCTCGCTCCCACTAGAAAACCCAAGCACAGAATATGTTAATCAATACGGAATTGCGTAGAATTCACCCAGTAATTAAGGTTAGAACGATGACCATCCGGTTGAATTTGTAAGCCCGAAGGCTAAATTATATGATACGGAAGTTATTCTTCGCCACGTGGGACGATGGTGGCTTCGAAAAATTCTTGCGCTGTACAATATCAGTGTACGTCAAACCTTCGACCGGGCAACTGCGGATCGAAACCTTAATGGGGTTTCAAATCGGTTACGACAAACTTCTCAGTTTTACAAAGTTATGCGTCTATCCCGCATGCACTTGGCCACCGTCGAGCTCGGCTACGAAATGGCAGATTATCAGATACAATATCAGATGGTGTATTTGCTTCATCAACGCATTGTGGATGTTCTTAGGACTAGTGGTTTCCATTCACAAGTATCGCGAAAATTCCCTCATCGTCACGCAATCGGCGTGCTTCGTCGGATCTACTGTGTAACAAATTTTCTTGTTCGTAATTATATTTTTGTGGATTGGGCCGAAGTGAGATCGATTCTGCGGGCTTATTACGTAGAAATAATGATGAAACGATCCGGATTTATTTTAATTTTTCAGGTGTTCATGACGTATCGTATTTATTTATTTATTCATTCCTTTTTATTTTAAATTAAACCATTCATTTCTATTCGAAACATGTATGTGTTTTTACTGATTCCCCGAAGGGTTACAGGGCATTCTCCTCTCTCCTTACCACCTCGACCCATTTCAACCCCGCTCCCTCGACTCCCGGGACTGGAGCTTCGTCGCGACACGCTAGATGGCCTCAACGGGCATACAGCTATAGTCGTAGATCGTACGTCCTATAGCTGGAGCTTCGTCCATGCGCCTTGTTGTGGTTACCAGCGGTACAACAGTCCTGAAGTCGAGATTGCGATAAGGCTGGTAGCCTTTTTGGATTGCCAGACCAGGGCGCTACCCTTTCCTGGACCTACTTATTAAAGTGGAATCCGAACCACTACCAACTGTACCGAATGCCGATACAGTTGGTCGGTCATTGGTTCGCCTCCCGGTTACCGCTACGTCTTTTCGGCGAGAATGTAATTATTTTCACCGAAAAGTACGCCCGGACCGGGACTCGAACCCACAACCTTCCGATGCTCAGGCTAGCACGCTAACCACTGAGCCAGAGCACCGGTTATCCATTCATTTCTATTCATTCATCTCATTCATACAATCCTTGTTTTTATTCCGTAATTATGTCCATGTTTTCGCGCGCCGTTCGTCATAATACATTTCAGTCCATCTATATTTCATTATTCAAGGCCCGTTTCATTATTATTCGATTATCCATTGTCCGCACTCGTAGCCAGTCGTCACCATATATTGTTCCTTTTATATATCACGTTGGGCACATTTATTTTCATTTTTCACGGATTGAATCTGTTTATCGTATTAGTTTCATCATTTCTCCATATCATTTTCGATCGTTTGATTTATATTTGACTTTCAATTAGTTTATTCATTATGTCCATTATCGTTGCCGGTCGTTATATCACATCACCATCCAGATATTTATGCACATTATCATTTTTAACTTTTAATTTTAATAGTTTAAATCGCCACTTTCTGTCGGGCTTTTTATACTCGAGATCATCAGTCCGTCGATTTACCCGTTAAATTTACATTTATCGTTTTAATTTAATCGTGTCGTTAGACCACGTGTTCGGCCGTATGGTGGACCAACCGGAGCCGCACCATGTGGTTGCCACGATGGGCGTTGGACGACTCATCAGGGCCTCGGTACACTCTCGGTACCTCGGTACCCCGAAAAATCCCGCGCATTACGTAAAATCACGCCATCGAAACTGGGTTGTGAATGGCCCAATTACGGACACAATACGGAATTACAATTACGGATACAAAACGGAATAAATGGCCGTTGGACAAAATGGCCGCGGAAAAAATGGCCGGGGAAAAAATGGCCGGGGAAAAAATGGCCGCGGAAAAAATGGCCGGGGAAAAAATGGCCGGTAAAAAATGGCCGGGGACAAAATGGCCGGAAAAAAAGCCGCCGAAGAAATGGCCGACTGAAAAAATGGCCGATGAAAAAAAAGGCCGACGAAAAAAATGGCTGATCGAAAAAATGAACGACTCTGGCGTAATATTTGGTATATGAGCGCCCGTTTGTGGATCAACAGAATTGTATCGATGATTCACAGTATTGGGATTCCATCCCGAATCAAAAAGACGGCCGTATAATTTCAACCCCCCTCCCCCCCTCCGCCCGCCCCCACCACCACTGTACAACCTAACTACTGTATAATAACCTAAATAACCTGAATAACCCAAACTAAATCGATAAAAACAGATCTGAACTAACCCAAACTGACCGAAACTAACCTTAACCACGCTACTATTTTTTCCCCGGCCATTTTATCCTCGGCCATTTTGGTCCCGGCCATTTTTTCCTCGGCCATTTTATCCCCGGCCATTTTTTCCCCAGCCATTTTATCCTCGGCCATTTTACCCCGGCCATTTTATCCTCGGCCATTTTTTCCGCGGCCATCTTGTCCGACGGCCATTTATTCCGTCGGCCATTTTTTCCCCGGCCTTTTTGGTCCGGCTATTTTCTCCCGGCCTTTTTTGCCAACGGCCATTTATGCCTAATACCGTTTAGTTGATCTTTCGCACATGTTCTTTGTTGATTCGTTTTTTTCTTTGATACAGAATCGGATTGAGGAGATGGAGAATTTTCTAATAATCGCAAGACCCCACGAAAAAATGGTTCTCGAACGTTACTTACCGAGATTCTCAATACTTTCCACGTTTTCATTTGTATTTCAATTAATTTAGCGGCGTATTGTTCCTTTTATATATCACGTTGGGCACATTTATTTTCATTTTTCACGGATTGAATCTGTTTATCGTATTAGTTTCATCATTTCTCCATATCATTTTCGATCGTTTGATTTATATTTGACTTTCAATTAGTTTATTCATTATGTCCATTATCGTTGCCGGTCGTTATATCACATCACCATCCAGATATTTATGCACATTATCATTTTTAACTTTTAATTTTAATAGTTTAAATCGCCACTTTCTGTCGGGCTTTTTATACTCGAGATCATCAGTCCGTCGATTTACCCGTTAAATTTACATTTATCGTTTTAATTTAATCGTGTCGTTAGACCACGTGTTCGGCCGTATGGTGGACCAACCGGAGCCGCACCATGTGGTTGCCACGATGGGCGTTGGACGACTCATCAGGGCCTCGGTACACTCTCGGTACCTCGGTACCCCGAAAAATCCCGCGCATTACGTAAAATCACGCCATCGAAACTGGGTTGTGAATGGCCCAATTACGGACACAATACGGAATTACAATTACGGATACAAAACGGAATAAATGGCCGTTGGACAAAATGGCCGCGGAAAAAATGGCCGGGGAAAAAATGGCCGGGGAAAAAATGGCCGCGGAAAAAATGGCCGGGGAAAAAATGGCCGGTAAAAAATGGCCGGGGACAAAATGGCCGGAAAAAAAGCCGCCGAAGAAATGGCCGACTGAAAAAATGGCCGATGAAAAAAAAGGCCGACGAAAAAAATGGCTGATCGAAAAAATGAACGACTCTGGCGTAATATTTGGTATATGAGCGCCCGTTTGTGGATCAACAGAATTGTATCGATGATTCACAGTATTGGGATTCCATCCCGAATCAAAAAGACGGCCGTATAATTTCAACCCCCCTCCCCCCCTCCGCCCGCCCCCACCACCACTGTACAACCTAACTACTGTATAATAACCTAAATAACCTGAATAACCCAAACTAAATCGATAAAAACAGATCTGAACTAACCCAAACTGACCGAAACTAACCTTAACCACGCTACTATTTTTTCCCCGGCCATTTTATCCTCGGCCATTTTGGTCCCGGCCATTTTTTCCTCGGCCATTTTATCCCCGGCCATTTTTTCCCCAGCCATTTTATCCTCGGCCATTTTACCCCGGCCATTTTATCCTCGGCCATTTTTTCCGCGGCCATCTTGTCCGACGGCCATTTATTCCGTCGGCCATTTTTTCCCCGGCCTTTTTGGTCCGGCTATTTTCTCCCGGCCTTTTTTGCCAACGGCCATTTATGCCTAATACCGTTTAGTTGATCTTTCGCACATGTTCTTTGTTGATTCGTTTTTTTCTTTGATACAGAATCGGATTGAGGAGATGGAGAATTTTCTAATAATCGCAAGACCCCACGAAAAAATGGTTCTCGAACGTTACTTACCGAGATTCTCAATACTTTCCACGTTTTCATTTGTATTTCAATTAATTTAGCGGCGTCTATGGTAACTTAAGCACCGTTATTGCTTCACCTTCAACCGTCTCCGTTGATGGCAGTTTATCCATTTTCGGTGGACTCCGGTGTCGTCAAAAGTCTCATATTCATTCAGAAGGGCTTCGTTGCTTATCGATCCGCATCGTGTTCTGCGACAAATTGTCAAGTGGGTGTGATGATGTGGTTCGCTGGGGCGAGACTCGAAATTCTTCTATATCAGAATTCTGTTTATACATAAATATAAAGGTTTCGAGAGTAAAATCGATAAAAATTGTAATTATTTTTAACTACGATGAAATTGGCTCGTTAAAAAAATGATTTCTTTTTTTCCTGTTCATTATTGATATCTCGAAGAATCCACCCTTCATCCATAAAGAACTATTCGTGCCGGTAATGATTGTCGCTTCGGTGAATTTATTCGTCTGTGCCTGGCCAACGGATAATCTGATGAATGTGGTCAGTGTTCCGTTCCTTTCAAGTGCGAATTAGATGTGATTTGAATGATAACCTCAATCGGAGTTTTCAAAATTAGTGTCATTCATTGGGAAACGCTGTGTACGACATCTCTTGGTTCGACACGCCCGTCAGGTCGCGGAAAAGCTTGCTCATGATCATTCAGAGGAGTCAACGACCTGTAATCGTATCCGTTGGTGGACTGCTCCCAACTGTGTCATTACGATCTTATGCCGCAGTAAAAATCACTTGAATTCGAATCGCTAATTATTTTTATCAATCGATCCAATTGATTATAAGTGTTTTTTCTCATTTTCAGTTTCTGTCAGCCGTATTTTCGTACTTCATGACATTGCGTGCCGTGACGTCAGAAGGGACAAGTTCATGAATTCGATATTGATCAACGCTGCAGCTAATTCTCGCGTCAAGAAATTTGATCAACTTGATAGACAAATTACAAAAGCATAAAATGAAAAATCATTAAAGTTGATAAATAATAATTAATTGGAGATCACGATATTGACGTAAGTTCCGATCCTGTAAGATATTCAAAAAGTTTTGAATATCGCTGCCTTAAAAAAAGGTGCCGCTTCACCTTCTTATTGATAATCGATCGAAAGATTCACACGCGCATGCGAAAAGATCGTAAGAGCTCATGCGTGCCTTCGAAAAATCACACTACGAGGGCTCGAGGCCGGGAAGCTCCCGGTTTTCACTCTCTCTCTCTCCGGAACGCCGGCGACGACTGATCTACCTATCGATCTCCGTCCAATAAATCTTTGTCGGGGGCATTGCGGAAAAGTTCTACTTGGTGGAGAAGATCTCACCGTACTCTCAACGGAAGACAGTTGGAATACATCCTGTCTCTCGCTGCTCAAGTTCTGAAACGTCAAAAAGAAGATATCGGACTCTAGAGAGAAATCGAGCCTTTGAGATCGCCACGTGTCAACGAGAAAAGAAATCAAGATAAGTACAGGTGCACCTGTGAGAAAATGTAGAAACTGCAAAGCGCGGCTGAATGTTGGAACATGTAACACGAAATACGTCGCGATTGACTAATTCCTCATCGATTATAGACTGTTGAAGAATGAGCGAGTGTGAGTGAACGAATTCATTTATATTATTATTTCAATTGACTAGAGTTAGTGAATTCATTGATATTATTATTTCAATTAAAAAGGAGAACGTTATATTTTATTCTGTTTATCTTTAGGTTTCGTTTTGTATGGAATTTTATATGTTTCTTTCCGTATTGTAATGTAATTTCTTTTAGTTCTGCGTGAATTATTTCGTCTTCCAAAGGAATCACGAACACGAGTCGAAGGAAATGTAAGAAATATGAGAATATGAAAAACATTCGTTCGATGAATAACGTCGTTTTATAATTTCAATGTATTTTATATATGTCGTGAAAAATAAAAACGAAACCAGATGTATATGTGATAGAACAAAGATTACTTTAATTTTTCTCCAATATTCTAGTCGATTTACAATTAGTTATAGTGAAATACTTATTTTCAAATTATACTTATAACAAATAATGGCTCGAAACACAGTGTCCCTAAGATCTCGATAAATCGTAGATCGCGTCGGTAGCATCCCCTCTCATCCACTCATCGCAATTATTTCGGGAAACCGGTGCACACCTACGTCATGATCACGTAAGCACGCCCGGTTTCTTCAAAATCCATTACACTATGTCACATAAATCGACTCATCCTGCTTCAAAATAAAAAAATGAAATTTACAATCCATCAATTGTCGCATGCAGTCTTGATGTGTTTACGGTTCGTTATTGGAATTTGGATGCACCGAAGTACACTGTTTGCTGAATTATAGACTCATTGAGACTTCAGTACAGAACAGTAGTTGACGAATCAGCTAACACCGGCACTGTTTACGACAAAATTTTCTTCTTAGGTGACCAACGCGTCACGAGACCAGTTATTCCGTCTTAAGTTGGTATTGAGTATTTCCCTCTGTCTTATAAGCTCTCCGATTGTCAGTAGGATGGCTGCTGCGCAGCTCGGTCAACGAAACGTTTTAATTTCTGAAATAAGGGCTTGATAGTTTCGTCAATTGGCGATCAGGATCTTTTATTTGACTTCCAGTTACTTATTTCCTCTAAATCTTCCACCTTTGCATCCATCTAAACGCGAAGTTCCTGATAATACAATGATCGAAAAATAACCAAGATCAACTATTTGATGTGGTTCAATTGAGCTCAGAGAAATGTATGGGGAAGTAGGAAGATTATGACGCGAGAAGAAAACTAGGTTGTTATATCGTTGAGCTTCTGTGGCCCTGGTGGACAGGAGGGAGTGGCGCTACATTGTAACCATGAGAATAAGGCTTGCAGGATCATAATATTTTTATATACGGCAGATTTACATGGCATGATTACACGGGTCCCTACACTACAGTCCTCGGTCAATTCTTCAATCTACGCATGGACGCGGGTCGGTGGTATCGAAATTCGCACAGAAACGCAGACATCCAAAACTTGTTGCCCTGCAGTATACAGTCCCGTGAAAATCGAACGCGGAGGTTGAAAGTCACCCTGCGAACAAGCCTCGCTGATCGACGGATAATAAACCATCTCCCTCCATTAAGGAGTTTCGGTACAGCTTATCTTTGGGGGGATCAGAGAGGGGAATCTATTGTATTCAAGCAGGGCGCCAACTTCTACACACTCATTTTCCATCATTTAAAATGGTATTTATCACGAATAATATGTGCGTAATTATGAATAGATCTATAGTTTTTGCAATTATGAATATAATAGTATACTTTATATGTAATGGGAATTCTGTATGTTATTTATAAAAATTATATAAAGTGTCGAGTAAACGTGGCAACCGCGGTTCAAGATTGTCGTGTTTCATGTTGCGTGTAGTGGTCCGCCTGCGCTGTCCAGAGCGCCTCTCGATTAGCTGTGTGGGTAACATAACCTCAAAAATTGTAATTGCGTGATCGTTGTCGGTAGTTTTGAATTCTTAATTTTTGTTAGTTTTGAATTGTTGTGATTATCGATGCATAATATCAGAAAACGGTGGAAAGGCAAATGGGTGACGGAAGCTGTGTATAACAAGCGTATAAAGCAGACGGAGGCTGGACAAAACAGAAAAAAAGTAATTACTGACGGAGGCGAAGAAATAACCTCTCTTGTTGGAAAAGAAACCGACGAGACTTTCGGGGGCTATCGGCTCATTGACTATGAGCTGTGGAAAAAGAATATGCGCTGCAAATCCTGCAATAGTTTTTTGGATCCCGACAAAACTGAAAAAGAGACAAGGAAAGGGCTGTTTTCTGAATTTAAAATACGATGCCCGGAATGCCTATTGTTGAATATTGTTCCAACTTCTACCACTCATGTGAATGCTGAAGGAAATGCGAATATTCCTGACATAAATTCAAGAATGGCCCTTGGTAAGATTTATTGATAACGAATTAAGACTGAACATTATTTTTAATTCACTAAATAATTATTATATATTCGGTTTTTTATTTTTAGGCGCTCTACATGCAGGATTAGGCCATACGCAGGTCGAAAAAATGTTGAAGATATGTGGTGTGCATGCCCCGACATCGAAGACTTTTAAAAGACGTGAGAGGGAAGTAGGCCGTATTGTCGAAAAAGTGGCAAAAGACAGTTGCATGAAGGCTGCCGCACTAGAAAGAGAGCTGTTACGAACTCCGACACTTTGTCGGAATTATTGTAAGTAACGTTTCAGGCTGGGATCATCCTCAATCAATCCGTGTATTTTGTATATTGTTGAATTTATTTCAGGCAGTGCAAGTGAAATGCACTTCCTCCGGAGACGCAAAAAAAAGTACAGCGATATAACACTGTTAAAAAACTTCCATCAAAATCCCTTTAAAAAAAAAAGTTTTTCATTCTCAAATTCATACTGAATTTCAATTCAATATTATAACTAAAATTTGACTTGTGACTGAAAATGTGGAAGTCTTAAATTTACTAAGGTTTGGTAATATGGTAGTAAAAATATTCAGATTTTGTGGTCTACATTTTTATTAGAAGTTTTTTAACACTGAACTCTACATGAATTGTAATATAATAATGGTTTTTAATCAAAACTGAAACGATTTCATCAACATGACTGTTGCTACATGTTGAACTTCAAATGAATTTTGAATGTAAATAGATAATGGAATAATCGAGAACCCTGCAGTTTAATCCCATTTTTTTTTTAATTTACTACAACATATTTTTATATTAAGAATTCATCGAATTTTGTCAACTAATTTTAGGTTGGAGATGAAAATAAAAAAGATCTGATTGAAATACATTGAATTTTATTGTACCCTTTAATGTTTGTAGAATAAAGCATGTCTAATTATTAGTTTTTCCAATATTTAATTTAACAGCCCTGATGCACCCGAGCAGTTTTTCATTCCAACAAAAACGAAAGGAGGAGAAGTAACCGACAACGATACTGTCCGGATTATGGCTTCTTACGATATGGGCTACAGCGGTCGTGGCACAGGATACACGTACGACAGTTTAAATGGATATGCTGCATTGATAGGTTCTCAAAGTGGACTCGTTATTGATTACGTGACACAGAATCGAAAATGTCGCATGTGTGATCTGGGCCATCCTAAAGACGATCACGATTGTCGTTTGAATTTTTATGGCAGTGCAAAAGCTATGGAAGCTCATGCCGCTGCACGTGTTTCTACAGAAAGCTCCTCGTTGACCGAAAATAAACTTGAACTTGGTGTGTTTGCCGGAGACAACGATTGCTCAAGCATATCCGCTGTTCGCAAAGCTGCAAATCAGCCTGTACTTAAAGTCTCCGACAAAAACCACACTTCAAAAGGAGTGAAAAATATGTTATGGAGGATCTCTAAAAATTCGAATCAAGACCCAGATCACGAGCTAACAGTCCACGCCATAAATTATCTTCACAAGAATTTTACATATGCAGTCGCTCAAAATAAAGGAAAAAGCTCTGCTTTAGCAGCAGCCGTTAAAAACATTCCATTTCACGCCTTCAATGACCATAGAAACTGTGGTATATGGTGTGGATTTATTGAAAATCCGGAGACTTATGACCACAAAACCGTACCGGGAGGTTTGAAGAATAAAACTCTATTCGACGAGTTGAAGGCACAATTTAGCAAGTTAGCAGCTAACTCTGATCAATACGCCATTGGAGCGTCAACTCAAGCTAACGAAAGCTTGAACAACACCATGGCCAGGAAATGCCCGAAATCGTCGTGCTTCAGCCTAAGTGAATCATCTGACTTCAGATATGGGTGTGCGGTGGCACAAAAAAATGAAGGCGACAGCTATACCTCCCAGACACTAGAATATCTAAAGATAAATCCAGGCCAAGGACTCATACAGTTTGTTGAAAAAAATAACAATCTGACGGAAAAGAGACGTTCAGTGGCTGCGAAACCCGAATTCAAAAAAAATCGTCTTAAACTAAGGAAAATTCGTTCTCAACTTCGAAATCGACGAGAGGAAACAGAAAGTAATTTATACGAAAGCCATGTTGAACTTCTGGGAACATCTGATAAAGAAAATGTAGTTCCTCCTCAAGCGGAAATATCAAAATGGGAAACCGCAAACTTATTATGCTACTCTGTTGCTATTGTATTCTTCGATTTGGAGACAGGTGGCTTCCAAATAACATGCGATTTGCTCCAAATAGCCATGAAACATGGAAATCGAAAATTCAATGAATATATCACTCCTCGAAAGATCATAAGGCCACAGGTAACCGAAGTCAATGGCTTAAGTAATATGGGAGGCCAACTTTACTGTCGCGGTAATTTAGTGCCCTCATCTCAACTTGAGTCAGTTCTTCAACGTTTAATAATATTCTTGAGCGATTGCAAGAAACCATGTGTTTTAGTTGCTCATAATTGTGCTTTTGACGCGCCCAGGTTGATAAAAGCTATTCGAGACAAATCCCTTGTTGAACAATTTGGTAAAGTAATAGTTGGTTTTGTGGACACATTACCACTATTCAGAAAGAAGTTTCCAGAACGGAAAGGAAAAGGGCGATGCACACTAACAGCACTTGCTTCAGAAACATTAGCCTTATCCACAAGTAATGCACACGACGCTGATTATGACGTCTACTTGTTGGAAATGCTAACTCAACATCACTTTACTTTTGACGAAATAAGAAGCAGCCAAAAAACATTCGATGCAATATTGGCAGCTCAACTGTCTCAAGAAAAGGGTCAAGCTATGATTGAAACTTTGAATCCATTACAAAACGTCGTCTCCCTTGCTATTAGAAAACGAATGGCAAGTGCGTGTATTACTTATAGTTTTCTGGCCAAAACGTTTATTGAGGAGGGCCCAAAAAAAACGATTGAATTATTGCAGCAAAGAGTCAACGAGATAGCTACTGTGATAAAAACCAAAAAAATCATTGATGTAATATTAAAACATTTAAGTCATAATATAAGTACTGATAATGCATGAGGTTTCAAAAAGTGAAAACCTGAAAACTCAGAATCTGATGCTGGTCATATATATATGTATGTTGAATATTATTTAATTGCGTTGAATAGTATCTTTTAATGTTTATTGACTTGTTTTTGAAATGCAAATGTTGATGTTTGAAATATATCACTTAAGAGTTTGTTGTCAAATACTGCTCAATTTTATTACATACACGTAACCTTGTTCCCCTACTCCACTTATGCTATTTTAAATTTCGCGCCATTCTTCGCACCATGCAACGTTGCCGTCGTTTCCTTCGATGGCCGTCAATCCGTGGAAGACGAATAGTTTTTGAATTTGTTTTTACGAATATACGACAAACTATGCAGACAAACTTCTTGAAATTTTGACACAATAATCGGATTAGTGGTACCTTTCAGTCTGTGTTTTTGTTTTTGATCTGTAAGCATTTTTCTAATAATGACAATATAAAATACGGTGTGTGCCATCTAATCCTATGTTAAAGCGCTTAATTAAAAAAATTTATTTCTCAGAAACTATGTTGTGAATCGAGCTAAAATTTTACAGGTCATCATTGACATTATCAATGAACACATGAAAAAAATTTGAAAACATTGGAAGCATTTTCGTTTACTGTACCGAAACTCCTTAAACGACGCGGCACGTAACGTCTTGGACTGAAGAAATACTGCTGAAATATATTCACAGATACAAGGAGGAAAGAATTGTAGTTGTTGATTAATAGATTTATTAATCGAAGAATTTCTATATTGCTTCCTCATAAAGAGAGCTTTGTGACGGTCAAAAAATTCACTTTCGGGATTTTGAGGTCAATACGTTAAAAATGTCCTGAACCATCCTGAAATGACGTTTGGGCAAAATGTCTGGCTGTATGTGTGCGTGTGCGTGTTCGAGTTCGTGTGCGTGTGCATGTGCATGTGCGTGAGCGTGTGCGTGTGCGTGTGCGTGTGCGTGTGTGTGTGTGTGTGTGTGCGTGGGCGTGTGTGTGTGTGTGTGTGTGTGTGTGTGCGTGTGTGTGTGTTACTTCCTCCGCACTTGAGCCAATGGACGGAATCGTTTATGAGGAAGCCAGAATTGATGAAGAAAAAGGTACTCATAGGAATCCACATAAAGGACTTCGTCCATTGACTCAAGTGCGGAGAAATCAAATTCCAAGTTTCAACTTGCAGCTAGTTTTCAATTTTTTAGTTTAATGGCTAAGGCTGCTTATATCAATTGACAATGATTATAATTCATTAAATTTATCAATTCCGTACTTCGTAATTGAAAAAACTGACAGTTAAACTAATTGACTTTCATGCAACTACTTTTTCCCTCGTTGATTGATAACGAATAAATCAATTTACCTCTTATGACGTCACGGCACGCAATGTCATGAAGTATGAGAATACGGCTGATAGAAACTGCAAACACATAAAAACATAAAAAACAAGTCTAATCAACTCGATCATTTCAAAAATATAAATACCAATTTCAAATCTACGTGATTCTTACCGCGGCGTAGGATCGTAATGACAGGATGGGAAGGAGGCCACCGACGGATACGGTTACTGGTCGTTGACACCTCTGAATGATTATGAGCAAGTTTTTCCTTGTGCTCACGGGCATGTCAAACCAAGATATCTCGTACACGGCGTTTCCCAACGAATGACACTAATTTGAAAATATCCGATGTAAAATATAATTCAAATCACCCAAAATGTTCTTTTAGATGAAAGAGAATACTAACCACATCCATCAAATTATCCGCTGGCCGGGCACACATAAACAGATTCACCACGGTGACAATCGATAACGGCATGAATGATATCTTATCCAAGAGCCGATGGTTCTTCAAAATGTCAACAATGAATAAAGGAACAAAATCGTTCACAATTAAAATAAGCGAATGTTATCAGAGTTGACAATGATTTTAATTTTTGTCTGGTTTCCCTTTTAAACAATAAATGAATATAAACAACAATTTTCATTATTTCAAATCAAAATAAGTTCTCAGAAATCTCTAAGCATGACAGTATCATGTGAGTATGTGAAAGTCATGAATTCGTAAACTGTTCTTTCGTTAGGACCACGAATACATTCGTTTCTTTCTTTATATTATATTTATTTCTTTCTATTTTTTTCCAATGTCGAACTTCAATTCAACTTTAAGGAAAAAAATGTTCTTCCTGTTCAAGCAGCAATTATTTGTTCAATACTCACACTCGACAACAGCAAGGCACTCATGATGGCCGCGAGCCCACTGACCATTGAACTGGCAAGTGCAACGTAGCGCATCGTTTTTGAAACGGCGACAGCGTAAGCCAATCGATTCTTATGTTCTTCCACTAAATCCGGGATCCCTTTGACTTCCGAAATCCTCTTCGTTTTTCCGGCGAGAATTTCAAGTCTGGCCCCGGCAAACCAAATCAATAGAGCCCCTTGATCGATTATGGCATTTCCCGAAGAACATTGAAAAGAAGCGATGGCCTGCTGAATGAAAGCGAAACTCCAGCCGACACCGGAGACCACCGAAAATGGATAAACCACCATCCCCGGAAGGGGTTGATGGGGAAGAAATAACGGTGTTATCGTGATCATAAACGACGTAAAGTAAGCCGTGACACACATGAAAATTTGTAAGAACGAAAACTTCGCTGAGTAACGTTGAAGAACCATTTTTTCATGGGGTCTTGCGTTTGACAAAAAATCTTCCATCTCCTCGATTTGACTCTGTATTAAAGAGAATCAATGAACAAGTATTGGAAAAGCGACAACCACGAATCGTATGAGCTAATCGAATGTTACCTGGGTGGGTTTGGAATATATCCTGTAGACAATCATTTTGATTATCATATTAACCATACATCCGGCGAAGCACGCCGATTGCATGACGGCGAGAGAATTTTCGCGATGCTTGTAAATGGAAACCACTAGTCCCGAGAACATCCACAATGCGTTGATGAAGAAAAGACACCATCTGATATTGTATTTGATGATCTGCCATTTCGTAGCCGAGCTCGACGGTGGCCAAGTACATGCTAGATAAACGCTCAACCTTGTGAAACTGACAACTTTATCGTAACCGATTTGAAACCGCATTGAGGTTTGGATTCGCAGTTACTCGGTCGACGGTTTGACGTACACTGATATTGTAAAACACAAGCATTTTTCAAAGCCGCCAACGTTCCACGTGGCAAAGAATAACTTTCGTATCATATAATTTAGCCCTCGGGCTTACAAATTCTAACGGATGGTCATCGTTTTAACCTTAATTACTGGGTTAGTCCTACGCAATTCGGTTTTGATTAACATATTCTGTGCTTGGGTTTTCTAGTGGGAGCGAGACGGAACTTAGGAAAAAAGAGATCGTGGAGTACACTGAGGGATTATTTCACTCATCGTCTATGGAATATAGATTTCGTCTTGTTGACTGGTCTACTATTGATATGAAAAGGCGACGATAACTCGCATTCACGTCCGAAAAGTGAGTTGTCATAAACACGAACCGTCTCCTTGAATCGACGCGAAAATTTGACTTTATATGCATCTCAAAGAATTATTAGTCAGAGCATAAGCGATAGAAAAAAATATATACCGTTTCCTCTGACTATACATCTTGCGACCAGACTACAGACGAAATAGCGGATCGAAAATGCCAAATTTCGAAGCGAATAGTGAGGGGATCAAATTACCCGTTCGTAGAATATTGTATGAGTCGCGAGGCTCTTCAAACATCCTCCTACATTAAACGCTAATGCTCTAAAGGTCTTTGCGAATGATTAAACGATCGCCGAACATTAGTTGTGTGGAATAGAAATCCACAAACCCCACCGGCAAATAATCACCGTTGTCAGAAAGTGTCCTATTAAAAATAAATCCATCTCGCATAAGTTCCATCACTACGAAACCCAACTAGAGGATTTGTTAATTGATACCAATTCGTGTAGGGGTCACCCTGGCGGTTTCAGGTATACTCATTTTATACCGAAAGGCAACGGCGTATTTGTGAATGTTTTATACCGAATAATTACCGTAAGTATGGACTATTTTTGTATACTCTCGGTATAAATTAAGCACGACTCTGGTATACCTACGGTAAAAATTTAACATTATTTTGGGATATTTGCGGATCTTTCACATTTTTCGGATGATATAATACCAGTGAAATTGAGGGTATTATTTACGAGTTATAGTTTTGTGATGACCGAGAGGTCGATTGGTGGGATGTGTAGACGTCCTGCCGAATCTGCGAAGAGGGGAAATATTTGGTGCATTCCGGGACTCGAACCCGGGAACTTTCGATCCTCAATCCAGCACTCTACCTACTGTGCTAATGTTACCCATGATATTTCTCTCATTCGAATTGTCTACTTATAGTGCAGGGACGTTACCATTTCTTTTGTCCGAACATTCTTTAATCTCTTCATTTTTTTTTACGACGTACAAACAACAATAACAAAAGAGATATTTTCTACTTTTTTAACTCGACTCTTCATTTTTTTCGACAGTTTTCTTCGTTAAACTCTTCTCATTCTTAATGAGATCGAGTGCCGATTTTCGCACATGGATCGTCGGGTCGTGACTGTTGTGGCGTTTGAGTTGTTTCTTCTCTTAAAGCTCCATACATATTTTTGTAAAACACAAAGAATGGATAGATAGAACCAACGGTGGTAGAAGCATGCACATATAACAGTTATACAATTAATAACGGTTAAATAACTAATTATTATCGATGCTTACGTGCAATATGCAAAAACGTCGTACAAGTGGCGCTCACTCATCTGGCCAATCGCACATATACCCGATGTACTACTCGAATCTTTTCTTTTCCAACGAATATAGGTGGCTTTGACATGATTTACATCGGACATCGACGAACATCCCCATGTAAGAATCGACCACCGGGCTAGTACTGGCCCATTAGCAGTGACCGAATTTCTAATGCTGGTCCAGAATTGACAACAATCGTGGGGCCAGCGATAGCTAGCTGTCGGGATGATATCCTGGGCCCAGTATTGGCTATTAATGCTGGCCAATTATTAGGCACCTTTACTGGGTCAATAATGGTGTCCGACAATGGCCAGCACTGGTCGCCAGTTAACCATTGCTGACCCGGCGATGGTTGCTGGTACTATGCTATACTTGACGGGTCAGCTGCCATCGATGGCGCAATTATGGTAGCCAGTACTATGCTAATGCTAGAGGTTCGGGCACTATTGATGGCTCAATTTTGGCTCGATAGTCGACCCTTACATAGACGGGGTGAACGGGTTGATCCGAATGGTTTACACAAAAAAAAATACAATTTTTTTACATTATTTGTATTCCCGTACGTATAATACATATAATATCGAAAATAACGATTTACACGCGACACAGTCGTCGCAACGTTCGAGACAAACGCGACTTTTCAATAAAATTTTTGAAAAATATCGTTCAACACGTATTTTTCCACCAAATTAAAAAAAAATGTTTTTCAACACATTGTTTTCCACTTAATTTTTGAAAAATATTGTTCGACACTTCTTCATTTTTTTATTATTTTGAATTCTTTTTTTCTCACTTATCACTAACGAACGTTGGACAAACGAATTTGTCAAATGATTTTTTTTTTAAGTTTTTATGAAGCTATTTTTTCCCAATGCAAATTCATTCAATTTTTCGCACTTAAAGAGAGAACGGGCGCTTACGCGTAAGGCGATGTGCGATATGTTTTTCTCGTTCTTTTTCGCACCTTAGCGAGCGCCAATAGCGATGTTTTTCTTGGCGTTATGGCGGAGACCATTTCTTTTAGTTCATTTCTTGAAAGTCATTTTTCAATAATTTTTTTGAATTACTTCTCAACACATTTTTCCGATTATTATGTTTGAATTATTTTCGACACGATTTACTATGATCTTCTAAAACAATCTTTTAACACGTTTTTCTATAAGTATTGTAATCTTTTTTGTAAACACTGTTTTTTCTGTTATTTTTTAAAATTACTGCTGAAATTTCCCAAAATAAATTTTCGTTTCCCAAAAATTTTTCGAAAAATATTGTTCATTATTTAATATTAAAATTATTTTATTTGTGTCGCACTCCGTGCTACGACGTTGTCAGGATTATTCCTACTCAATGACTATACACCAGATTATAAATAATGCAACGTTTATTATTCACGAACCGAACGCGCCCGTCTTCGTCAAACGTCACTTCACCACTGCTCTCTATTTTTATTTTTATAACAAGCCTTAGCAACAAAACAAAAGATTATTCCATGGCATATAACGTATGGTATCATATGGCCAATGCCCCACGGTAAAGTATTTCCATAATTCGGCTGTCCTGACAATTATCGATGTCCTCATCGATGAAAATCCGCAAATTAAAATTCGGATGGAATCAATTTAAGTCTGTCCAACGCAATAATGCCCTTGTACAATCGCTGACTCCGTTTTTCTTCCTCTATGTCCTGAATGAGGTACCGATCATTTCCGATTTCTTTGACCACTTCATACGGTCCTCGATATTTTTCAGCAAGTTTTCGACTTTCTCCAGTCGCTGGCGCTTGGTAGCGAATCATTACCAATTGTCCTGGCATTAATTTCTGTGCTTCTTTCCGTTTCTTGTTGAATTGTTTACAAAGTGCTTCCTTATTCTTCTCCAGTAATTGAGAAACGTTCTCACTCTCAATTTCGACGCCAAATTGATTATTCAAGTCTTTTATTTCTCGTATCAAAGGCGAATCTTCTCTTCCAATTAATTTGTAATTAAAAATAAGCTCCGCCGGTGTTTGTTTGGTTATACGATGTGTGCTATTATTTATGGCCCATTGTACGTCATATATCTTCTCGTCCCAATCACTATGCTCGAGATCGTTGGTGATGGTCGGTAAACAATTTAGGATCACGCTATTCACCCTCTCGATTTGTCCATTTGCTCTCGGGATACCAGCAGAAATTAACACGTGGTTTATTCCATTTTCAAAACAAAAATTGTTAAACTTTTCCGACACATATGCTGCTCCTTGATCGCTGATAATACGTCTCGGCTTCCCAAAATGGCATATAAGTTTTTTTATAACGGCAATCGTTTCTTCTGATCCCGTTCCCTTTACAGCTTCTAGAATTACATACTTACTGTAAGCACAGATTGCGCCCAATACGTATTTATTTTCCCGTATTGTTTTAAGAAAAGGTCCCAAGTGATCAACGTGAATCGTATCAAACGGAATAGATCCTTTGTCAATCGGATGAAGAAATCCACCCTTTTTCCCCGATTGAGCCTTGTAATAAATGCAATTGATACAGCGACTAACGTACGACGTAACGTATTCCCGCATCCCCGGAAAATAATAAGTCTCCTTTAACTTTGATAAAGTCTTGTCAATACCTAAATGTGCAAGGCTTTTATGAGCTGTCGCGACCACTTCATACCTCAATTCGTTAGGTACGTACAACCTCCATTTCCCCTTCGTTACTCTGTACACTCTTGCATTGCACATAGTGAATTTCTTATGAGTTTCTTCATCTCCATTTTCCAGTTTTTCTCGTACTGCGAGGATCTCTGAACTAGCCCGTTGCATTGCCGCTATCCAATCGGTGTTTACACTAATTCCCATAATCGGCAATCCAATTATCGGCGTTTCTTCAGCCGGTTCGACCGGGAATCGGCTCAATCCATCGGCAATAGAATTCTGTTCGCCTTTTTGATACTCAATTTCATAATTAAATTCCGACAATCTCACGAACCATCTGCCGATGCGAGGATTCAGATCCCTTTTGCTTTCCAAAAGTTTTAAGCTGTTGCAATCCGTTTTAATTGTAAAATGTATCCCAATGAGATAAACGCGAAATTTCTCCAAAGCGCAAACAATCGCCAATGCCTCCAACTCGTACGAATGATATTTAGATTCATCGCTCGTCGTTTTTCGACTGTAATAACTCACTGGATGCATAAATTTCCGAAATTTGTCTCCTTCTTGCTCTTGTAGTAGTACCGCACCCAATCCACATTGACTGGCATCAGTATGAACTTCTGTCTTCGCTTTCAGGTTAAATATCGCGAGTATAGGCCTTGACGACAGTCTTAATTTAATTTCATCGAACGCTTTTTGTTGATCAGTGCTCCACACGAAAACCGCTTTATTTTTCAACAAATCCGTCATTGGCTTAACGATTGACGCAAAACCTTTCACAAATCTTCTGAAATAACTGGCTAATCCCACAAAACTCCTAATGGCTTTAACATTCGTCGGTGTTGGAAAGGATTTCACACAATTAATTTTTCCTGTTCCTGGCTCGATTCCGTACTGCGAAATTTCGAATCCCAGGTATTCGACTTTTTCCTTGAAAAAATGGCATTTCTTCAAATTGAGAGTCAATCCCGCTGTTTGTAAAACCTTGAAGACCTTTTCCACTTTCACGATTCCTTCTTCAAAAGTTGAACTCGCCGTGATGATATCATCGAGATAGGCCATCGCAATGTCCCCGTCCAACGTCCCTAAGACGACATTGATCATCCTCTGAAACACGGCTGGTGCATTACAAAGTCCAAAAGGCATCCTCTTAAATTGGTAATGTCCGTTCGGTGTGACGAATGCCGTTTTATCTCTCGAATCTCGTGCCACTGGAACCTGATAATATCCGCTGAATAAATCAAGACTCGTGAAAAAACGATTACCTCTCAACCTATCTATTTCATCGTCGATGAGTGGTAACGGATATTTATCCTTTACCGTTATCCTATTTAATGCTCGATAGTCAACGCACATTCGTATCTCTCCGGACTTCTTTCTCACCAAGATAATTGGACTTGCGTATTCGGACGAACTTTCTTCGATCACATCAGCTTTCTTTAAATCTGTAATCATATCCTTTACTTGTTCTTTTTCATGATAAGAGAGTCGATACGGTCGATAACACACTGGTTTCTCCGTAGATAAACGAATCGCAATTTCGGCCGTGTTCGTTTTCCCCATTTGTTGAATATTTTTCGCAATAATCCCCCGATACTGATTTATTACACTCACCAATTGCGCGTGCTCATGTTCTGATAAGTCTGAATCGATCTCGTGTTCCAATATTTCATCGGTATTTATTTCTCGCGTCGCTTCTTCTTCCGTACAAACTTCTCCACGAGTAATGGTTTTACCCTTTTCAATTACGATGTCTTCGCTACTCAAATTCATGATAGGTACGATAGACTCACCGTTTTCATTCGTAGTGATCACACATCGCGGAATTATTTTTCCTGACTCCCGTACACCGCCTTCGACATAAAAATCGTGTTCTGGTATGTTTCCAATGACATTAATATGTCCTAAATAATTTCGCGGAATAACAATTTCGTCTTTGGCTATGAATTTCGTCTTGTGTGGTTTCCCAACCTCAATTTTCAATAATTCCTCCAGATCGTTGGCAATTTCCAATGCCCCTTGTGTATTCAAAATGTGCACATTCTGCTGTTCCGTAAACGAATGTCCGATTAGCAACGGAACAACTTGGGCCTCGATTGGTACGACAAAAACGTCACATTTCGCCTTCACATTTTCGAGCATAATGTCCCAAATTACCACATTTAAAGCACGTTATTTTCGATACGTCTCTTGGTTTCTGAACTCGTGATTCGCTTAATGTTTCTTGTCCTGGATTCCTAAGAAATTGATTCTTTTCTTTTATTCGTTCACCAAAGTACTGATCGTCTCGTTTCCAAAATGCCGGTTTCCATTCTGTTCGTTTTTGACCTTTGATAAATGCGTCTCCACTCTTCAGGTCCGGCAACAAGTCTGTCGGTTCCCTATATCGCGACAGTGGTCCTAAGTATGAGCGATATTGAGTGTTGTCAAGTCCGTCGACAACCCACTCTATTATCTCTCGATTTCCCATTCGAGCATTATTACATCGCGAAATTTTTTCGTAAAAATATTCAACGATATTTTGCCCGTACTGTCGTTTGTAATTTTGTGCATCCAATACCTTTTTTATTCCCGTTTCGTGTCCCATAAACGATTTTCTTAATAATGTTTTCCATTCTTCCCACGTTCGCTCTGCTCGTGGTAGGCTATCTCTCCATTTCTTTGCTACTTCTTCCAGTTTTGATAACGCGTAATGTTTCACTGCTAAATCGTCCCAGTCGTACATTTGACCGTATTCTTCAATTTTGTCGATCCATTGATCAATGTCGCTTTCTTCTTTAACCGGATCGAAACTCGGTAAAATTTTGGATAAATCCATTAAATTTCTCGTCTGTTGACGAGGATTGTTAAACAAACTGAGTCGTTCTAAATCGGCCAATATTTGATTCTCGTCCTCTCCGTTTCCATTCGGGATATTTTCTCGTTCATTATCCACCGTTTGCCCGTCTTGACGAGTTTTCGATCTCGTCGACACTGCTCGTGTTCTCCTCATTTCGTTGAATCCGTCGTTGCCAATCATAATTCGTCGTTCTTTAATTTTATTCGGTCGACCTTGCTTCTGTTTTGGTTCCGATGTTTCTTGAATGCCTGAATTTTTTGTTGAAATTTTTCTCAATTTTTTTTCACACGTCGTCAAGTTTTGAGAATTCTTTCTCTTCATATCCTCTGACAAATCCCGGATTTGTCACACGAAATTCACGCACTATATGGATATTTATCCCACTTCTGATAAATTGTCGCACTCCGTGCTACGACGTTGTCAGGATTATTCCTACTCAATGACTATACACCAGATTATAAATAATGCAACGTTTATTATTCACGAACCGAACGCGCCCGTCTTCGTCAAACGTCACTTCACCACTGCTCTCTATTTTTATTTTTATAACAAGCCTTAGCAACAAAACAAAAGATTATTCCATGGCATATAACGTATGGTATCATATGGCCAATGCCCCACGGTAAAGTATTTCCATATTTGAATCAATTAAATGGCAAATTGAGAATAAATAGTTACGGGCTATACACACGCTGTGCATCATCGGTCGCTATACTTGCCACTTGCGCGATTGAGAAAATTCTTAACGATATCGTCGCGTCGACATATATGTATTGGGACAGTAACAGCAACCGTACATCCTTGGAGAGATACGGGTTTCGGGACTTACCCAGTATTGGCTCTGTACTGGTTACCTATAATTGGCCGATTATCGGGAGCCATGTACTCCCAGGTCAATTCTCGGCCATGTTGTAAGTCTCGGTACTGGCTACATGGAAATGGCCCAGTATTGCACCAGTATTGGCGCAGTAACGACAACCGTACGTCCTTGGGGAGGTCCGGCTTTTGAGGCTCAACCAGTGACGGCCCAGCACTGATTACGTATAATTGGCCGAGTGTCGTGACCCAAGCACTAGCCAAGGCTCGGCCGGGTATTGCGTCTTGTCGTTTCCTACATGGGTATGAGCGTCAAATTTTTTTTATTTTACCCGCTGGCGATTTAACCCCATCTTACCCTATGGCCCACCGTTTGACGGCGCACGCATACCTGTAGATGCCACGTGGTGCGTGGCCATCGCCTATGAAAAGGCATGAGTTGGAAATCATTTTGGCCAAGGAAGACCTCGGCAGTTGCCTGATCACGATCGCCAAGGTTCGGCCATTTCTCCGTATGTCTCTGGGCTTGTAGACTTTTGTTATAATCTACCCGGCGACGCGTGTGTTCGAACGAGCAGTAAGGACGTTGGAGTATGAGTATGAGTATGGCACGATTTATTTGTACAATATGTGTGCCTACTAAGGTATGAAAACCGTTGAAATTACTTTATGTCTGTGTAAAAATGTATGCTGTTTGTGCGCTCAAAATTAATGTTTGTTTTTTGTTATATTATGAAAACTATGAAATTGCTTTGTGTCTGTGTAAGGGTTGAGGCTATTTGTGCGCTCAAATTTAATGTTTATTATTTGGTATATTAAAAGCCCCTCTGACGAGATTTTTCTGATTACATTTTCCCACTGTCGAGTCCTCAGATAATTCTGTTAGAAAAAAAAAATAGAAAAATATTCAACGGAACAAATAAATTTATTATACATTGAATCGACGGAGAGATTTCATTTCATATGCATATCAAAGAATTATAAGACAGAGAATAAGCGATAGCAAAAAATATATGCCGTCCTTCTGACTATATATATTGAGACCAGACTACCGACGAAATAACGGATCGAAAACGCCAATTTTCAAAGTGAAAGTGAAAGCAAAGTCGACCCGTGCTTCAGCGAATAGTAGGGGGATCAAATTACATCCTCATATATTAGACAGGAATACTCCAAAGGTCTTTGCGAATAATTGAACGATCACCGAACATTAGTTCGTAGAATGGCAATCCAAAAACCCCAGCGGCAAATAATCACCGTTGTTAAAACGTGCTCTATTCACAATAACTCCAAGTTCCATCTCGCTTCCACTATAATACCGACCCAGAGAATATGTGAATTGATATCAATTTGTGTAGGGCTCATCTGGCAGTCCACATGAGAATGATAACCATCCGGTAAAAAATTAATAACCCCGAGGGCAGAGTTATATAATTACGGAAGTTATTCTTGGCCACGTTGGAAGTTAGCGGCTTTGGAAAGTTTTTGGGTTGTACAATATCAGTGGACGTGAAACCATCGAACGGACAACTGAGAATCCAAACCTCGATGAAGTTTCAAATAGATTACGACAAACTTCTCAGTTTCACAAAGTTATGCGCTTATCCCGCATGCACTTGGCCACCGTCGAGCTCAGCCACAAAATGGCAGATTATCAGATACAATATCAGATGGTGTATTTGCTTCATCAACGCATTGTGGATGTGCTTAGGCCTAGTGGTTTCCATTTACAAGTATCACGAAAATTCCCTCATCGTCACGCAATCGGCGTGCTTCGTTGGATCTATGGCTGCTTTGATGATCAAAATGATCGCCTTCAAAATGCAATTGAAACTGACACAGGTAATGTTCATTTGATCCTTTGCACATGTGTGGCTTACTTGTCGATTCTTTTCTTTGTTGACACAGACTCGGATTGAAGAGATGGAGAATTTTCTGAAAATTGCAAGACCCCACGAAAGAATGCGGTTCTTCGACGTTACTTACCGACATTATCAATACTCCACGTTTTTATCTGCATTTCGGTTTACCTAGCGGCATCTATGGTGATATTTGCGCCGTTATTGCTTCACCATCAACTGTCTCCGTTCATGGTGGTTTATCCGTTTTCGGTGGACACTGGTGTCGTCAAATGTCTCGCATTCATTCAGCAGGGCTTCGTTGCTTGTCAATGCGCATCGAATTCTGCGACAAGTTGTCAATCGGGTGTAATGATGTGGTTAGCCGGAGCGCAACTCGAAATTCTTGCTGAAGAAACAAGAAGTATTTCAGAAAAGAGAGGAAATCCGGATTTTGTGGAGAAACATAGAAATCGACTTGCTTACGCTGCCGATGTTGCAAAATCGATGCGCTACGTTGCACTCGCAACTTCGATAGCTGGTGGGCTTACAGCTATCATGAGTTCTTTGGTGTTGTTCGATGTGAGTATCCAACAAACAATCCATCCCTTTAGCGCCAATCGAAAATTTTCCTTTATGCATTCAATACCTTGAAAAATTAAAATAATCCCATAGTTCTTTTGATAGATGATAAAAAAACGAACAAATTTTCGGTCTGATAGATAAAATGGATCATGATTCGGGGTGTTCCATGCACTCAAAAATACTTTCATGCCCTAAGCGTCTAGAATATAGTCGTAGTTCTTCATATACTTAAAATTGTGTTTATACATGAATATTCAGTTTTCAAAATCGTAAAAGATTGAGATTGTCTTGAACTATGCTTAAATTGGCTCGTTTTAAATATGACTCCGTTTTTTCGTGTTCATTATTGATATCGCGAAGAATCAACCCTTCTTCCATAAAGTCCCATTCGTGCCGGTGGTGATTGACTCCTCGCTGAATTTATTTGTCTGCGCTTGGCCAGCGGATAATTTGATAAATATGGTACGTATTCCGTTCCTTTCAAGTGCGAATTAGATGTGATTCGAATATTATCCTAAATCGAAGGTTTCCAAATTAGTGTCATTTATTGGGAAACGCTGTGTACGACATCTCTTGGTTCGACATGCCCGTAAGGTCGCGGAAAAGCTTGCTCATGATCATTCAGAGGAGTCAACGACCTGTAATCGTATCCGTTGGTGGACTGCTCCCAACTGTGTCATTACGATCTTATGCCGCAGTAAAAATCACTTGAATTCGAATCGCTAATTATTTTTATCAATCGATCCAATTGATTATAAGTGTTTTTTCTCATTTTCCGTTTCTGTCAGCCGTATTTTCGTACTTCATGGCATTGCGTGCCGTGACGTCAGAAGGGACAAATTCATGAATTCGATATTGATCAACGCTGCAGCTAATTCTCGCGTCAAGGAATTTGATCAACTTGATAGACAAATTACAAAAGCATAAAATGAAAAATCGTTAAAGTTGATAAATAATAATTAATTGGAGATCACGATATTGACGTAAGTTCCGATCCTGTAAGATATTCAAAAAGTTTTGAATATCGCTGCCTTAAAAAAAGGTGACGTTTCACCTTCTTATTGATAATCGATCGAAAGATTCACACGCGCATGCGAAAAGATCGTAAGAGCTCATGCGCGCCTTCGAAAAATCACACTACGAGGGCTCGAGGCCGGGAGGCTCCCGGTTTTCACTCTCTCTCTCTCCGGAACGCCGGCGACGACTGATCTACCTATCGATCTCCGTCCAATAAATCTTTGTCGGGGGCATTGCGGAAAAGTTCTAAATGGTGGAGAAGATCTCACCGTACTCTCGGCAATCGCATCATCTGGAATTGCAGCAACTCTTTTGGATGGTGGCCGAAAAGCACATTCAGCACTGAAATTGCCGTTGAATATGCAAATCACTGAAACACCAACATGTAATATAAAAAAAAATTCTGGAATGGGTAAAGTACTCCAATCCTGTCAACTTATTATATGGGACGAATGTACTATGGCGCACAGAAAAGCATTGGAAGCGCTCCATCGTACACTAAGAGACTTAAGGAGTTTCGGTACAGTAAACGAAAATGCTTCCAATGTTTTCAAATTTTTTTCATGTGTTCATTGATAATGTCAATGATGACCTGTAAAATTTTAGCTCGATTCACAACATAGTTTCTGAGAAATAAATTTTTTTAATTAAGCGCTTTAACATAGGATTAGATGGCACACACCGTATTTTATATTGTCATTATTAGAAAAATGCTTACAGATCAAAAACAAAAACACAGACTGAAAGGTACCACTAATCCGATTATTGTGTCAAAATTTCAAGAAGTTTGTCTGCATAGTTTGTCGTATATTCGTAAAAACAAATTCAAAAACTATTCGTCTTCCACGGATTGACGGCCATCGAAGGAAACGACGGCAACGTTGCATGGTGCGAAGAATGGCGCGAAATTTAAAATAGCATAAGTGGAGTAGGGGAACAAGGTTACGTGTATGTAATAAAATTGAGCAGTATTTGACAACAAACTCTTAAGTGATATATTTCAAACATCAACATTTGCATTTCAAAAACAAGTCAATAAACATTAAAAGATACTATTCAACGCAATTAAATAATATTCAACATACATATATATATGACCAGCATCAGATTCTGAGTTTTCAGGTTTTCACTTTTTGAAACCTCATGCATTATCAGTACTTATATTATGACTTAAATGTTTTAATATTACATCAATGATTTTTTTGGTTTTTATCACAGTAGCTATCTCGTTGACTCTTTGCTGCAATAATTCAATCGTTTTTTTTGGGCCCTCCTCAATAAACGTTTTGGCCAGAAAACTATAAGTAATACACGCACTTGCCATTCGTTTTCTAATAGCAAGGGAGACGACGTTTTGTAATGGATTCAAAGTTTCAATCATAGCTTGACCCTTTTCTTGAGACAGTTGAGCTGCCAATATTGCATCGAATGTTTTTTGGCTGCTTCTTATTTCGTCAAAAGTAAAGTGATGTTGAGTTAGCATTTCCAACAAGTAGACGTCATAATCAGCGTCGTGTGCATTACTTGTGGATAAGGCTAATGTTTCTGAAGCAAGTGCTGTTAGTGTGCATCGCCCTTTTCCTTTCCGTTCTGGAAACTTCTTTCTGAATAGTGGTAATGTGTCCACAAAACCAACTATTACTTTACCAAATTGTTCAACAAGGGATTTGTCTCGAATAGCTTTTATCAACCTGGGCGCGTCAAAAGCACAATTATGAGCAACTAAAACACATGGTTTCTTGCAATCGCTCAAGAATATTATTAAACGTTGAAGAACTGACTCAAGTTGAGATGAGGGCACTAAATTACCGCGACAGTAAAGTTGGCCTCCCATATTACTTAAGCCATTGACTTCGGTTACCTGTGGCCTTATGATCTTTCG
Organism: Sussaba pulchella; assembly: GCA_963971145.1. Classification (NCBI taxonomy): domain Eukaryota; kingdom Metazoa; phylum Arthropoda; class Insecta; order Hymenoptera; family Ichneumonidae; genus Sussaba; species Sussaba pulchella. The sequence continues at coordinate 27,759 of CAXAQZ010000188.1, forward strand.
AGGAGTGATATATTCATTGAATTTTCGATTTCCATGTTTCATGGCTATTTGGAGCAAATCGCATGTTATTTGGAAGCCACCTGTCTCCAAATCGAAGAATACAATAGCAACAGAGTAGCATAATAAGTTTGCGGTTTCCCATTTTGATATTTCCGCTTGAGGAGGAACTACATTTTCTTTATCAGATGTTCCCAGAAGTTCAACATGGCTTTCGTATAAATTACTTTCTGTTTCCTCTCGTCGATTTCGAAGTTGAGAACGAATTTTCCTTAGTTTAAGACGATTTTTTTTGAATTCGGGTTTCGCAGCCACTGAACGTCTCTTTTCCGTCAGATTGTTATTTTTTTCAACAAACTGTATGAGTCCTTGGCCTGGATTTATCTTTAGATATTCTAGTGTCTGGGAGGTATAGCTGTCGCCTTCATTTTTTTGTGCCACCGCACACCCATATCTGAAGTCAGATGATTCACTTAGGCTGAAGCACGACGATTTCGGGCATTTCCTGGCCATGGTGTTGTTCAAGCTTTCGTTAGCTTGAGTTGACGCTCCAATGGCGTATTGATCAGAGTTAGCTGCTAACTTGCTAAATTGTGCCTTCAACTCGTCGAATAGAGTTTTATTCTTCAAACCTCCCGGTACGGTTTTGTGGTCATAAGTCTCCGGATTTTCAATAAATCCACACCATATACCACAGTTTCTATGGTCATTGAAGGCGTGAAATGGAATGTTTTTAACGGCTGCTGCTAAAGCAGAGCTTTTTCCTTTATTTTGAGCGACTGCATATGTAAAATTCTTGTGAAGATAATTTATGGCGTGGACTGTTAGCTCGTGATCTGGGTCTTGATTCGAATTTTTAGAGATCCTCCATAACATATTTTTCACTCCTTTTGAAGTGTGGTTTTTGTCGGAGACTTTAAGTACAGGCTGATTTGCAGCTTTGCGAACAGCGGATATGCTTGAGCAATCGTTGTCTCCGGCAAACACACCAAGTTCAAGTTTATTTTCGGTCAACGAGGAGCTTTCTGTAGAAACACGTGCAGCGGCATGAGCTTCCATAGCTTTTGCACTGCCATAAAAATTCAAACGACAATCGTGATCGTCTTTAGGATGGCCCAGATCACACATGCGACATTTTCGATTCTGTGTCACGTAATCAATAACGAGTCCACTTTGAGAACCTATCAATGCAGCATATCCATTTAAACTGTCGTACGTGTATCCTGTGCCACGACCGCTGTAGCCCATATCGTAAGAAGCCATAATCCGGACAGTATCGTTGTCGGTTACTTCTCCTCCTTTCGTTTTTGTTGGAATGAAAAACTGCTCGGGTGCATCAGGGCTGTTAAATTAAATATTGGAAAAACTAATAATTAGACATGCTTTATTCTACAAACATTAAAGGGTACAATAAAATTCAATGTATTTCAATCAGATCTTTTTTATTTTCATCTCCAACCTAAAATTAGTTGACAAAATTCGATGAATTCTTAATATAAAAATATGTTGTAGTAAATTAAAAAAAAAATGGGATTAAACTGCAGGGTTCTCGATTATTCCATTATCTATTTACATTCAAAATTCATTTGAAGTTCAACATGTAGCAACAGTCATGTTGATGAAATCGTTTCAGTTTTGATTAAAAACCATTATTATATTACAATTCATGTAGAGTTCAGTGTTAAAAAACTTCTAATAAAAATGTAGACCACAAAATCTGAATATTTTTACTACCATATTACCAAACCTTAGTAAATTTAAGACTTCCACATTTTCAGTCACAAGTCAAATTTTAGTTATAATATTGAATTGAAATTCAGTATGAATTTGAGAATGAAAAACTTTTTTTTTTAAAGGGATTTTGATGGAAGTTTTTTAACAGTGTTATATCGCTGTACTTTTTTTTGCGTCTCCGGAGGAAGTGCATTTCACTTGCACTGCCTGAAATAAATTCAACAATATACAAAATACACGGATTGATTGAGGATGATCCCAGCCTGAAACGTTACTTACAATAATTCCGACAAAGTGTCGGAGTTCGTAACAGCTCTCTTTCTAGTGCGGCAGCCTTCATGCAACTGTCTTTTGCCACTTTTTCGACAATACGGCCTACTTCCCTCTCACGTCTTTTAAAAGTCTTCGATGTCGGGGCATGCACACCACATATCTTCAACATTTTTTCGACCTGCGTATGGCCTAATCCTGCATGTAGAGCGCCTAAAAATAAAAAACCGAATATATAATAATTATTTAGTGAATTAAAAATAATGTTCAGTCTTAATTCGTTATCAATAAATCTTACCAAGGGCCATTCTTGAATTTATGTCAGGAATATTCGCATTTCCTTCAGCATTCACATGAGTGGTAGAAGTTGGAACAATATTCAACAATAGGCATTCCGGGCATCGTATTTTAAATTCAGAAAACAGCCCTTTCCTTGTCTCTTTTTCAGTTTTGTCGGGATCCAAAAAACTATTGCAGGATTTGCAGCGCATATTCTTTTTCCACAGCTCATAGTCAATGAGCCGATAGCCCCCGAAAGTCTCGTCGGTTTCTTTTCCAACAAGAGAGGTTATTTCTTCGCCTCCGTCAGTAATTACTTTTTTTCTGTTTTGTCCAGCCTCCGTCTGCTTTATACGCTTGTTATACACAGCTTCCGTCACCCATTTGCCTTTCCACCGTTTTCTGATATTATGCATCGATAATCACAACAATTCAAAACTAACAAAAATTAAGAATTCAAAACTACCGACAACGATCACGCAATTACAATTTTTGAGGTTATGTTACCCACACAGCTAATCGAGAGGCGCTCTGGACAGCGCAGGCGGACCACTACACGCAACATGAAACACGACAATCTTGAACCGCGGTTGCCACGTTTACTCGACACTTTATATAATTTTTATAAATAACATACAGAATTCCCATTACATATAAAGTATACTATTATATTCATAATTGCAAAAACTATAGATCTATTCATAATTACGCACATATTATTCGTGATAAATACCATTTTAAATGATGGAAAATGAGTGTGTAGAAGTTGGCGCCCTGCTTGAATACAATAGATTCCCCTCTCTGATCCCCCCAAAGATAAGCTGTACCGAAACTCCTTAATGGAGGGAGATGGTTTATTATCCGTCGATCAGCGAGGCTTGTTCGCAGGGTGACTTTCAACCTCCGCGTTCGATTTTCACGGGACTGTATACTGCAGGGCAACAAGTTTTGGATGTCTGCGTTTCTGTGCGAATTTCGATACCACCGACCCGCGTCCATGCGTAGATTGAAGAATTGACCGAGGACTGTAGTGTAGGGACCCGTGTAATCATGCCATGTAAATCTGCCGTATATAAAAATATTATGATCCTGCAAGCCTTATTCTCATGGTTACAATGTAGCGCCACTCCCTCCTGTCCACCAGGGCCACAGAAGCTCAACGATATAACAACCTAGTTTTCTTCTCGCGTCATAATCTTCCTACTTCCCCATACATTTCTCTGAGCTCAATTGAACCACATCAAATAGTTGATCTTGGTTATTTTTCGATCATTGTATTATCAGGAACTTCGCGTTTAGATGGATGCAAAGGTGGAAGATTTAGAGGAAATAAGTAACTGGAAGTCAAATAAAAGATCCTGATCGCCAATTGACGAAACTATCAAGCCCTTATTTCAGAAATTAAAACGTTTCGTTGACCGAGCTGCGCAGCAGCCATCCTACTGACAATCGGAGAGCTTATAAGACAGAGGGAAATACTCAATACCAACTTAAGACGGAATAACTGGTCTCGTGACGCGTTGGTCACCTAAGAAGAAAATTTTGTCGTAAACAGTGCCGGTGTTAGCTGATTCGTCAACTACTGTTCTGTACTGAAGTCTCAATGAGTCTATAATTCAGCAAACAGTGTACTTCGGTGCATCCAAATTCCAATAACGAACCGTAAACACATCAAGACTGCATGCGACAATTGATGGATTGTAAATTTCATTTTTTTATTTTGAAGCAGGATGAGTCGATTTATGTGACATAGTGTAATGGATTTTGAAGAAACCGGGCGTGCTTACGTGATCATGACGTAGGTGTGCACCGGTTTCCCGAAATAATTGCGATGAGTGGATGAGAGGGGATGCTACCGACGCGATCTACGATTTATCGAGATCTTAGGGACACTGTGTTTCGAGCCATTATTTGTTATAAGTATAATTTGAAAATAAGTATTTCACTATAACTAATTGTAAATCGACTAGAATATTGGAGAAAAATTAAAGTAATCTTTGTTCTATCACATATACATCTGGTTTCGTTTTTATTTTTCACGACATATATAAAATACATTGAAATTATAAAACGACGTTATTCATCGAACGAATGTTTTTCATATTCTCATATTTCTTACATTTCCTTCGACTCGTGTTCGTGATTCCTTTGGAAGACGAAATAATTCACGCAGAACTAAAAGAAATTACATTACAATACGGAAAGAAACATATAAAATTCCATACAAAACGAAACCTAAAGATAAACAGAATAAAATATAACGTTCTCCTTTTTAATTGAAATAATAATATCAATGAATTCACTAACTCTAGTCAATTGAAATAATAATATAAATGAATTCGTTCACTCACACTCGCTCATTCTTCAACAGTCTATAATCGATGAGGAATTAGTCAATCGCGACGTATTTCGTGTTACATGTTCCAACATTCAGCCGCGCTTTGCAGTTTCTACATTTTCTCACAGGTGCACCTGTACTTATCTTGATTTCTTTTCTCGTTGACACGTGGCGATCTCAAAGGCTCGATTTCTCTCTAGAGTCCGATATCTTCTTTTTGACGTTTCAGAACTTGAGCAGCGAGAGACAGGATGTATTCCAACTGTCTTCCGTTGAGAGTACGGTGAGATCTTCTCCACCAAGTAGAACTTTTCCGCAATGCCCCCGACAAAGATTTATTGGACGGAGATCGATAGGTAGATCAGTCGTCGCCGGCGTTCCGGAGAGAGAGAGAGTGAAAACCGGGAGCTTCCCGGCCTCGAGCCCTCGTAGTGTGATTTTTCGAAGGCACGCATGAGCTCTTACGATCTTTTCGCATGCGCGTGTGAATCTTTCGATCGATTATCAATAAGAAGGTGAAGCGGCACCTTTTTTTAAGGCAGCGATATTCAAAACTTTTTGAATATCTTACAGGATCGGAACTTACGTCAATATCGTGATCTCCAATTAATTATTATTTATCAACTTTAATGATTTTTCATTTTATGCTTTTGTAATTTGTCTATCAAGTTGATCAAATTTCTTGACGCGAGAATTAGCTGCAGCGTTGATCAATATCGAATTCATGAACTTGTCCCTTCTGACGTCACGGCACGCAATGTCATGAAGTACGAAAATACGGCTGACAGAAACTGAAAATGAGAAAAAACACTTATAATCAATTGGATCGATTGATAAAAATAATTAGCGATTCGAATTCAAGTGATTTTTACTGCGGCATAAGATCGTAATGACACAGTTGGGAGCAGTCCACCAACGGATACGATTACAGGTCGTTGACTCCTCTGAATGATCATGAGCAAGCTTTTCCGCGACCTGACGGGCGTGTCGAACCAAGAGATGTCGTACACAGCGTTTCCCAATGAATGACACTAATTTTGAAAACTCCGATTGAGGTTATCATTCAAATCACATCTAATTCGCACTTGAAAGGAACGGAACACTGACCACATTCATCAGATTATCCGTTGGCCAGGCACAGACGAATAAATTCACCGAAGCGACAATCATTACCGGCACGAATAGTTCTTTATGGATGAAGGGTGGATTCTTCGAGATATCAATAATGAACAGGAAAAAAAGAAATCATTTTTTTAACGAGCCAATTTCATCGTAGTTAAAAATAATTACAATTTTTATCGATTTTACTCTCGAAACCTTTATATTTATGTATAAACAGAATTCTGATATAGAAGAATTTCGAGTCTCGCCCCAGCGAACCACATCATCACACCCACTTGACAATTTGTCGCAGAACACGATGCGGATCGATAAGCAACGAAGCCCTTCTGAATGAATATGAGACTTTTGACGACACCGGAGTCCACCGAAAATGGATAAACTGCCATCAACGGAGACGGTTGAAGGTGAAGCAATAACGGTGCTTAAGTTACCATAGACGCCGCTAAATTAATTGAAATACAAATGAAAACGTGGAAAGTATTGAGAATCTCGGTAAGTAACGTTCGAGAACCATTTTTTCGTGGGGTCTTGCGATTATTAGAAAATTCTCCATCTCCTCAATCCGATTCTGTATCAAAGAAAAAAACGAATCAACAAAGAACATGTGCGAAAGATCAACTAAACGGTATTAGGCATAAATGGCCGTTGGCAAAAAAGGCCGGGAGAAAATAGCCGGACCAAAAAGGCCGGGGAAAAAATGGCCGACGGAATAAATGGCCGTCGGACAAGATGGCCGCGGAAAAAATGGCCGAGGATAAAATGGCCGGGGTAAAATGGCCGAGGATAAAATGGCTGGGGAAAAAATGGCCGGGGATAAAATGGCCGAGGAAAAAATGGCCGGGACCAAAATGGCCGAGGATAAAATGGCCGGGGAAAAAATAGTAGCGTGGTTAAGGTTAGTTTCGGTCAGTTTGGGTTAGTTCAGATCTGTTTTTATCGATTTAGTTTGGGTTATTCAGGTTATTTAGGTTATTATACAGTAGTTAGGTTGTACAGTGGTGGTGGGGGCGGGCGGAGGGGGGGAGGGGGGTTGAAATTATACGGCCGTCTTTTTGATTCGGGATGGAATCCCAATACTGTGAATCATCGATACAATTCTGTTGATCCACAAACGGGCGCTCATATACCAAATATTACGCCAGAGTCGTTCATTTTTTCGATCAGCCATTTTTTTCGTCGGCCTTTTTTTTCATCGGCCATTTTTTCAGTCGGCCATTTCTTCGGCGGCTTTTTTTCCGGCCATTTTGTCCCCGGCCATTTTTTACCGGCCATTTTTTCCCCGGCCATTTTTTCCGCGGCCATTTTTTCCCCGGCCATTTTTTCCCCGGCCATTTTTTCCGCGGCCATTTTGTCCAACGGCCATTTATTCCGTTTTGTATCCGTAATTGTAATTCCGTATTGTGTCCGTAATTGGGCCATTCACAACCCAGTTTCGATGGCGTGATTTTACGTAATGCGCGGGATTTTTCGGGGTACCGAGGTACCGAGAGTGTACCGAGGCCCTGATGAGTCGTCCAACGCCCATCGTGGCAACCACATGGTGCGGCTCCGGTTGGTCCACCATACGGCCGAACACGTGGTCTAACGACACGATTAAATTAAAACGATAAATGTAAATTTAACGGGTAAATCGACGGACTGATGATCTCGAGTATAAAAAGCCCGACAGAAAGTGGCGATTTAAACTATTAAAATTAAAAGTTAAAAATGATAATGTGCATAAATATCTGGATGGTGATGTGATATAACGACCGGCAACGATAATGGACATAATGAATAAACTAATTGAAAGTCAAATATAAATCAAACGATCGAAAATGATATGGAGAAATGATGAAACTAATACGATAAACAGATTCAATCCGTGAAAAATGAAAATAAATGTGCCCAACGTGATATATAAAAGGAACAATACGCCGCTAAATTAATTGAAATACAAATGAAAACGTGGAAAGTATTGAGAATCTCGGTAAGTAACGTTCGAGAACCATTTTTTCGTGGGGTCTTGCGATTATTAGAAAATTCTCCATCTCCTCAATCCGATTCTGTATCAAAGAAAAAAACGAATCAACAAAGAACATGTGCGAAAGATCAACTAAACGGTATTAGGCATAAATGGCCGTTGGCAAAAAAGGCCGGGAGAAAATAGCCGGACCAAAAAGGCCGGGGAAAAAATGGCCGACGGAATAAATGGCCGTCGGACAAGATGGCCGCGGAAAAAATGGCCGAGGATAAAATGGCCGGGGTAAAATGGCCGAGGATAAAATGGCTGGGGAAAAAATGGCCGGGGATAAAATGGCCGAGGAAAAAATGGCCGGGACCAAAATGGCCGAGGATAAAATGGCCGGGGAAAAAATAGTAGCGTGGTTAAGGTTAGTTTCGGTCAGTTTGGGTTAGTTCAGATCTGTTTTTATCGATTTAGTTTGGGTTATTCAGGTTATTTAGGTTATTATACAGTAGTTAGGTTGTACAGTGGTGGTGGGGGCGGGCGGAGGGGGGGAGGGGGGTTGAAATTATACGGCCGTCTTTTTGATTCGGGATGGAATCCCAATACTGTGAATCATCGATACAATTCTGTTGATCCACAAACGGGCGCTCATATACCAAATATTACGCCAGAGTCGTTCATTTTTTCGATCAGCCATTTTTTTCGTCGGCCTTTTTTTTCATCGGCCATTTTTTCAGTCGGCCATTTCTTCGGCGGCTTTTTTTCCGGCCATTTTGTCCCCGGCCATTTTTTACCGGCCATTTTTTCCCCGGCCATTTTTTCCGCGGCCATTTTTTCCCCGGCCATTTTTTCCCCGGCCATTTTTTCCGCGGCCATTTTGTCCAACGGCCATTTATTCCGTTTTGTATCCGTAATTGTAATTCCGTATTGTGTCCGTAATTGGGCCATTCACAACCCAGTTTCGATGGCGTGATTTTACGTAATGCGCGGGATTTTTCGGGGTACCGAGGTACCGAGAGTGTACCGAGGCCCTGATGAGTCGTCCAACGCCCATCGTGGCAACCACATGGTGCGGCTCCGGTTGGTCCACCATACGGCCGAACACGTGGTCTAACGACACGATTAAATTAAAACGATAAATGTAAATTTAACGGGTAAATCGACGGACTGATGATCTCGAGTATAAAAAGCCCGACAGAAAGTGGCGATTTAAACTATTAAAATTAAAAGTTAAAAATGATAATGTGCATAAATATCTGGATGGTGATGTGATATAACGACCGGCAACGATAATGGACATAATGAATAAACTAATTGAAAGTCAAATATAAATCAAACGATCGAAAATGATATGGAGAAATGATGAAACTAATACGATAAACAGATTCAATCCGTGAAAAATGAAAATAAATGTGCCCAACGTGATATATAAAAGGAACAATATATGGTGACGACTGGCTACGAGTGCGGACAATGGATAATCGAATAATAATGAAACGGGCCTTGAATAATGAAATATAGATGGACTGAAATGTATTATGACGAACGGCGCGCGAAAACATGGACATAATTACGGAATAAAAACAAGGATTGTATGAATGAGATGAATGAATAGAAATGAATGGATAACCGGTGCTCTGGCTCAGTGGTTAGCGTGCTAGCCTGAGCATCGGAAGGTTGTGGGTTCGAGTCCCGGTCCGGGCGTACTTTTCGGTGAAAATAATTACATTCTCGCCGAAAAGACGTAGCGGTAACCGGGAGGCGAACCAATGACCGACCAACTGTATCGGCATTCGGTACAGTTGGTAGTGGTTCGGATTCCACTTTAATAAGTAGGTCCAGGAAAGGGTAGCGCCCTGGTCTGGCAATCCAAAAAGGCTACCAGCCTTATCGCAATCTCGACTTCAGGACTGTTGTACCGCTGGTAACCACAACAAGGCGCATGGACGAAGCTCCAGCTATAGGACGTACGATCTACGACTATAGCTGTATGCCCGTTGAGGCCATCTAGCGTGTCGCGACGAAGCTCCAGTCCCGGGAGTCGAGGGAGCGGGGTTGAAATGGGTCGAGGTGGTAAGGAGAGAGGAGAATGCCCTGTAACCCTTCGGGGAATCAGTAAAAACACATACATGTTTCGAATAGAAATGAATGGTTTAATTTAAAATAAAAAGGAATGAATAAATAAATAAATACGATACGTCATGAACACCTGAAAAATTAAAATAAATCCGGATCGTTTCATCATTATTTCTACGTAATAAGCCCGCAGAATCGATCTCACTTCGGCCCAATCCACAAAAATATAATTACGAACAAGAAAATTTGTTACACAGTAGATCCGACGAAGCACGCCGATTGCGTGACGATGAGGGAATTTTCGCGATACTTGTGAATGGAAACCACTAGTCCTAAGAACATCCACAATGCGTTGATGAAGCAAATACACCATCTGATATTGTATCTGATAATCTGCCATTTCGTAGCCGAGCTCGACGGTGGCCAAGTGCATGCGGGATAGACGCATAACTTTGTAAAACTGAGAAGTTTGTCGTAACCGATTTGAAACCCCATTAAGGTTTCGATCCGCAGTTGCCCGGTCGAAGGTTTGACGTACACTGATATTGTACAGCGCAAGAATTTTTCGAAGCCACCATCGTCCCACGTGGCGAAGAATAACTTCCGTATCATATAATTTAGCCTTCGGGCTTACAAATTCAACCGGATGGTCATCGTTCTAACCTTAATTACTGGGTGAATTCTACGCAATTCCGTATTGATTAACATATTCTGTGCTTGGGTTTTCTAGTGGGAGCGAGACGGAACTTAGGAAAAAAGAGATCGTGAAGTACACTCAGTGATTATTTCACTTATCTTCTATGGAATGTAGATTTCGTCTTGTTGACTGGTCTACTATTGATATGAAAAGGCGACGATAACTCGCATTCACGTCCGAAAAGTGAGTTGTCATAAACACGAACTGTCTCCTTGAATCGACGCGAAAATTTGACTTTATATGCATCTCAAAGAATTATTAGACAGAGCATAAGCGATAGAAAAAATTATATACCGTTTCTTCTGACTATATATCTTGAGACCCGACTACAGAAGAATTAACGGATCGAAAATGCTAAATTTCGAAGCGAAAGTGAAAACAAAGTCGACCGGTGCTTCAGCGAATAGTGAGGGGATCAAATGACCCGTTCGTAGAATATTGTATGAGTCGCGAGGCTCTTCAAACATCCTCATACATTAAACATTAACACGTTGAGCCCCGCGCCGAAATTGCTGCGCTTTCCGTTCAGCCCACCGCGAGCGGCTCGGTTCGGTAACGGCGAAAAGCCCGTGTCGGTGACGGCGAGCGGCTCGTGTCGGTCCGCTAGGACCGACGCGGTCCAGACGGAAAGTCCAGTGTCAGTCCCCAGGGACCGACGTGGGGCTCAACGTGTTAATACTCTGAAGATCTTTGCGAATAATTGAACCATCGATGAACATTAGTTGTGTAGAATAGAAATCCACAAAGCCCACCGGCAAATAATCATCGTTGTCAGAAAGTGTCCTATTAAAAATAACTCCATCTCGCATAAGTTCCATCACTACGAAACCCAATTAGAGGATTTGTTAATTGATACCAATTCGTGTTGGGGTCACCCTGGCGGTTTCAAGTATTCTCATTTTATACCGGAAGGCAACGGCGTATTTGTGAATTTTTTATACCGAAAAATTACCGTAAGTATGCACTATTTTGGTATACTCTCGGTATAAATTAAGCACGACTCTGGTATACCTGCGGTAAAAATTTGACATTATTATGGGATACTTGCGGATCTTTTATATTTTTCGGATGATATAATATCAGTGAAATTGGCGGTATTATTTATTAGTCATAGTTTTGTGATGACCCAGAGGTCGATTGTTGGGATATGTAGACGTCCTGCCAATTGTCGAACAGAGAAAATATTTGGTGCATTCCGGGACTCGAACCCGGGAACTTTCAATCCTCAATCCAGCACTCTACCTACTGTGCTATCGTGACCGATGATATTTCTCTCATTCGAATCGTCTACTGTCTGGGAACAGACCTCAGATCTGGTTGTGAGCGTGAGGGGGGAAGGGAAAATTCTAACAGTCCGGATTCGAAAGAAGGGTCCAAAAAATGCAAAAAACACCGAAGCACAAATTGTTACCGAGAAACTGAATGTATCGGTTTATTGACTATAAGTTCACAATTACAAAGAAATCGGTTGCCGTAGCCGCGTGGCTAATGGCGTCGTAAGTGTACCGCGTGGTCGCGTCGAGTATGTTAAACGCGTGATTCGAAGTGAAACAGAAGTATTGGTCAACCCGAAAATTGAGACGGTTGTAAGTCGTTTCAATTACCGGATTTAATAGTCGCGAAGAAATGCCGAAAACTACGAAGTAAGCCGTTTTACAGTAACCGAGAAGCAGAAAAGCTCGAAGTCGCGTCCAGTTACTGCGAAGTAGATCGAATAAGTGAAGAAGAACCCGGAAATCGATCGAATATTCGAGTTGATCGATGGGTCAATTGAGCGGCTAATTGGAGCACCGCGGGGGTCAGGCTAGCGACCGGCCGAGAGCTGCTGACCCCCCACGGTGACTCCCGAAATTACGAAGTTTCCTGAACATCTACTGATAGTGCAGGGACGTTACCGTTTTTTTTGTACGAAATTTTGTTTTCCCTTTTTTTACGACGTATAAACAATAATAACAAAAGAGATATTTTCTTCTTTTTCAACTCAAGTCTTTATTTATTTTTGACATTTTCCTTCGTTAAACTCCTCTCATTCTTAATGAGATCGAGTATCCATTTTCGCACATGGATCGTCGGGTCGTGATTGTTGTGGCGTTTGAGCTGTTTCTTGTCTTAAAGCTCCATACATATTTCTGTGAAACACGAAGAATGGATAGATAGAACCAACGGTGGTAGAAGCATGCACCTATAACAGTTATACAATTAATAACGGATAAATAACTAACTACATGCATGATGGTGAAGGTAAAACAATAATTAAAACATGGTATTTACGGTCGCAACGTTATCATTAATTTTTTTACACGTAGGCTACTCATGTGGGTACGGTTTCATATAGTCTTTGTAACTGTCACAAATCTCATATAAATGTCGTGCATTTTTTTATGTAAAGTTGATAAAACACCATCTGTTAAAGACGTATATACGTCGGTACGTAGGCTCCGTCGCCCGCGAACCACGTATACGTATACTACGGCTAGCGTCCGTTCCTCCCGAACGCGTTGTCTCGCCGTTGCTCGTTCGCGTCCCGTGGTCACGTGGTCGATGGCTGACGCGGGATAAGGAATGAGGCGTTACCAAGGGATAAGAATATTGATGCACGTATGTACCGATTAGTATGATGAAGAGAAAGAATAGCTGTATTTATTAAGGCGCCAACGGGCGTAATAGAAATGAGAAAGTAGGTACCAAAAGGTAACGACGGTCGAGCACACTTGCTCGACGATCATAACGTGTATGTACCGAAAAGGTTATTACAATACGGCAAGCGCCGATAGTTCTCGACGCAAGAGCACACTTGCTCTCTTCTCTGGCCTCGTGGCCCACACTCTCTACTCACAATGGCGGCGCCGACCCACGTGGTGGACGCTCAACCTTCGCTTCGTACTCGCACGCTATTAATGACGGCTTGGTCCTACCTGACCACACGGCGCACGTCCGATCAACTCAATCGTCCGTGGCTGTGGCTGACTACTCGCCTCGACGGCTCTCTCATCCACTCTTGCTCGGTTCCCGCGCAACTCATGCACACTAGACGCCGCGCAGCGCTCATAGCGCCTTCCGCTAGCGGCGCTCTGCGCACGCACCGCACCGGCACTGGCAAAATCTTTAACACAACTTGCCCCTTATCATGGGCAAGATAATGTACGATAAAGGGGGCACGATTGGGCCTATTAAATGGCGCGAATATGGCATATGAGCACTTCTTCTACATCATTGAGCTATGTTCAAATAACTTTATTATGCGATTCTTTGGCCGTTTGACAATTCAAATGATTCTCAGCTTTGGCGACGGACGACCACAATATCCCTCCTCTTTTTTATAACGTTTCGCTCTTTGGTTCGGAGCCTCTTCGGATATTTTTTTTGTCCACCCCGCACAACTGCTCCCTGCGTTCAAATAACACCAACTTGACCAAGGTTTTGAGGGGCAATATGGGGCACGACCCGATCATGCCCCGTGTGAATGATCCCGTCTTGCCCGAACCTCTATTTTTGTGCAAAACTATTTTTAAAAGAAAAACATATCAACCTGAAATAATTTTAGGTGCACCACACCTTAGTCAATGTAATGAAACATGGATACATAAATTAGCAGCAATAAGACTCTTTTACTTACCGTTTTACAGCGATTTTTTGGACAACGAAATGATATATCGACTCGTCTCGTCTCGTCGCGTAAACAGTTTTTCGTTTGTTGGAAAAAAACGCTAACACTTTTGTTTGTTTTTGCCCGCGCACTCGAGGTCGCTCGGAATTGTCTTTCTACTGGCTAATCCGTTTCGTCGGTATAAGGTGTAGTTTCTCATATATGTATGTTGTTATTTAAGGCAGTGGGTCACACCAGAGACGACTCAGTTTGTAAATTAACGAGTATTTATTAAGCTTGAAAATAAAAGAATTGAAAGTTGAACGTTGAAAGTTGAACAAAAGAAAATTGTATAAGAGGCACCTGCAACATTTACATGTTTAATTAGTATGTTGCATGGCGGTACATTAATGAGCACGTGGAACTCGCATTCTGATGTTCGAGGTTATAATTAACGAGAGTACATACCTCTTATAGATTGCACAAATACTTTCGACGACGGTTCGATTTACAGACTTTTTCGGTGTAATAAACAACAATTCGGATCGTTGTTTATTCGCGAGTTACGGACGGATTTATTTTCGTATAACAGTTGCTTCTTTCGATGTACTGTCGAGGCTTGCTGGCTTGGGAGTAAACTGGCTCTGCGCATGGCCAGCGCTCTCTCGCCGACGCGTGCCTAAAGGCGTATTCGC